>JAODAL010008655.1:0-116144 GCA_025379985.1 Phyllomedusa bahiana | reverse complement strand
TAGCCCCCTTTGATTTTTTTTGAAGTGAAGGCCCCATTCGGGATTTAAGATTTTCGGGGGGAAAGCGGTTCTTTCGGGGTGGGTTTTGGAGGGCTTGGGCCCCCGGGAAAGGTCCGGGGAAACCCGGGTCCAATACCTTTGAACAAAGACTAATTCGGAGGTTCCTTAAACCAAAGAAGAGGGGGAGCCCTAAGGGGGGGGTTACGGTAGGGGGCCCGGTCCCGCCTTCTGGGGCCCGGGGGCCTTGGCGCACCCGTGGTTTCCCCCCCGGGGGGGTTTTCCCGGGTCGGGTGGCGCCGCTGGCCGGGGACAGCGCCGGTTTCCGCCGCCCCTGGGAAATCACCTGCCCCTCGCCCCCGGTCCGTCAGCGCCCTCTGCCGGCCGGGGCCCGGGGCTTTGGCCCTTTCCCCTAGGGGCCCCGGCGCTGGGCCTCTTGAAAATTTAAAGGGCCCACGTCCCCGGGTTTGGCTAATTCCCGGGAAAGTTTCCCCCTACTTAGGGGTTCACTCCACAATCGCCCCGCCGGTTCTATTTTTGGGTTTCGTCCCTTAAGAAAGCGTTTCTAAAAATGAATTCCTGCCTTCCCAAAGGGAAACCGGGCCCTTTTGGGGCCCCGTTTCTCAATTTCCGAACCTGGGGCCCCCTTTTGCCCTGCCCTTCCTGCCTGTCCAAAACCCAACGAACCTCTGCCACCAGCCCTAAACCTTACTGCCCCCCCCAGGGGACTACGATTTTTTGGTTTTAGACTCTGCCCCTCGCCGAAACCTGGGCCCGCCTTCGAAAGGGAAGTCCCGTCGGGGGTTTAGCGATTTTTGGTTTTGCCTCACCCCGGGCAAGCAAGTCCACCCCGGCTTTGGGCGGGCCTCGGGGTAAAAAACCCGGGGGGCTATTTTGACCCCGGCCCCCTTTGGCGGGCTTAATTTATCATCGGTTTTGGGGGGTGGTCCAGCGGACCCACTCCCCCCCCCTTTAAACTTTAAATCCCAAAATTTTCGGGGTTTTTTAAATTAAGCCTTGGGTATAAAAATTCCCTGCAGAAAAACCCAAAAATGAAAATTTAGGCGTAAATGAGACAAAAAAAAGAACCAGAAATTTTCATCCAAAATTAACCGCAAATCGAGGGGTTAAATTAAGCCTTGGGTTTAAATCCCCTACAAAAACAACCCAGATTAATTTTCTATATGGGACAAAAAATACAGACACCCTATATTTTTGTTCAAATTAACCCACAATCAAGAGATTAAATTAAGCCTTGGGTATGAAATATCTACAGAACAACCAGATGTAATTTAAGCGTATATGAGGCACAAAAATACAGACACCATGTATTTTAGTCCAGATTAACCGACAATCGAGAGGTTGAATTATGCCTTGGGTATGAAATATCCTACAGAACAACCAGATGTAATTTAGGCATATATGGGCCATAAAATACAGACACCCTTTATTTTAGTGAAATTAACGCACAATTGAGAGGTTAAATTAAGCCTTGGGTATGAAATACCTACAGAACAACCAGATGTAATTTAGGCCTATATGGGACCAAAAAAAAACAGACACTCTGTATTTTAGTCCAAATTAACCCACAATCAAGGGGTTAAATTAAGCGTTCGGTATGAAATACCCTACAGAACAACCAGATGTAATTTAAGCGTATATGGGGCAGAAGTACCCCCAAACCCTGAACTTTAGGAAAATACCCCAAAACTAAACAAAATAATAACGCTGGTTGAGTAATGAGTGTGTATATGACACACACTTGTAAACGTCTTTCACTCCAGTAGCTGAGAGTTTCTTTGCTAAAGAGTGCAATATAGTGCTGCAGCAGCCAGATGCTTATTGACAGGAGTCACAGTGAGAAGTGTGAGAATGTAACATAGCGTCCATATTTATAGGGCTGTGACATCACAAAAGCCCGGTGGTTGCTGATTGGCTTCATGTCTGCACATGTCATTGAAGGTGACCTTTCTTCCTCCCAGAGTTCTCTGCCCCATGTCATGTCATGTGCTCACGGCCATTTTATAAAAAAAAGACTATTCGTTCCCGCGAAGTACCATAAACTTCGGCTTAGTGCAGAACCAAAGTTTTCCCGAAATTCTAAACGAATTCTACTTCTTTAGAATCGACTCGCCCATCTCTAATCTCAAGCTATAATTCTAAGTAAAGTTCATTTTTAAAATAGAAACTCTGTTAAATTTTATTTTGAACATCCTGGTGGAAAAGGATTTTATTTTCTGTAATCCAAAAGCCAAGCAAATGTCTGAAAATATCTTTGAATTTAAAACAACATTCTATTCTTTTTTGAAACCTGGAAGGTTGGAAGGGGCATGTACTATCTTGTCCTACAGTATAAGTATTTGGTTGATATGTATTTTATACGTGGAGTGAAGTTTTCCTATTCTCTATTTTCTTACATAGAAAATCTAATAAAGGATGAAAATAATGTAATATAACAAAAATGAATATGCTAGTATTTGAAACCAATAAAAGATTTTTAGAACAAAACCGAAATCTTAAAAACTAGGCCTGTGTTTTTTCATATGTTTTGATTGTTCTATTTGTCACTGACTTTATATTTAATTTCCACCATGTGTTATTAAAGTTAAGTGTTGTTAATGTAATAAAGAGTTATTGTGTTATAGCATTAAACATTCATGCTGGCTAAAAATATTATCTAATTGTTTTGTGTACTTTACATCTAATAAAGAAAATCCTTCCCAATGTAGCATTGCCCCTTTGTAAGCACATGCAACACATTTCTGTTCATGCATTTCTCAGCTCAGTGTGAAACACTCTTTTCCATTTAATGTGTGTCATGCAGGGCTTTTGAGTACATTTCATGGAGGGTTTTTATTGAATTTCTGTAGCTGTCATTATGTATGCATACAACCTTTAAGAAATGATATTGTGTTTTCCCAGTGCTATACTCAGTTTCAGATTTTGTAATCAATATAATTCATTATTTCACAGTGTTCAGTAGCAAGAGTACTATTCTTTTAGCATTATGTAATTGAAATGTTAAGAATATTCCACAGCTATGAATTTAACTATTCTAAAAGCATGCAAGGCCTTTCATTTCAGTGTTTAAATATGTTTTTGCTAATGAAAATATATTCCAGTTCTGTGAAAAAATATTTTCATTTTTCCAGATGATCCTTACTTTTTATATATGACTGAACTTTTAACAAATTGTAACGGTAATAAAAACTTTTATTTTTGTAACACGTATGAATGGAGAGTACATTTGTTTAATTAACAATATCAAGTGCCCATATTACCAATAAAACTGGCTTCACAACATTAACTTATTATGGATGGAGACAATTTAAGTGTGAATTAAAATCACCATTCCCTGTTCTTTAGCCCCTAACTGTAAAATGCTTAAAAGGATAAAACACTAATCTATATTGCAGAAGAAAACCATCCTGGATTTAACACACACATATATATAGTCATACAAACAAACTGGGCTGACCTCTCATAAACAGGTGACAGGTAACCCTAAACTGCTGATGTGTTTTATTTACTTGCTACTGTGCTGCAGGAGGTAGTTGCAAGTGCTTGTGCAACTTAGGGTTAGAATAAAATTTTATAGACAATGATGGGAACATTGCTGTTGAATTTTATCCTAACCCTAAATTGTGCAGCACATGCCACTACTTCATGCAGCACAGCAGCAAGTAAATTAAACTTTGCAGCTCTTTAGGGATACCTGTCACTTACCCATTGATGAGAAGTCTGCCCAGTTTGTTTGCATGACTGATATCTGCATCAATAATGTTGTCCCTCCTTTCTTATCTTGCAGCGGCAATCTATGTAAAAACAATAGAATCCAGAGAAAGACAACATTTACAGACTAACTCCATGCTGTCTTGTTGTTGGAGAACCAGGTCAGGTAACCTTAAGGAACTTGTAGAATAAGATCATGGTGAAGACCTGGCAGACCTTAAAGGGGTTTTCATTACAAGCTTTCACAGATTTGAGCTGTTGATCTCTTTTACAGCTTCAAATCCAGGGGCAAGTCTCTTCTCTCAGTAGGCATGCCTCTCCTCCCAGGAGGCGTGTCTACCCTCACTGAAGAGTTGTGACATCATCATTCTGTGTTAGTAGTGGAAGGGAGAGGATGTCAGCTCTGCAGACCTCCTGCATGCTTCTTATGGCTGCAGAGCTGTCAGCTCCAGGCTCCACAGGCCTAACCAGAACACCTGGATTGCTGTAAGAAGATCACCTGCATTGGTGTAAACCATTATACAGACAGCCTGAACCGATGAAACAAATGTGAGGAATGCACTTTGCGCTCCCCCCTCCTCCCTCTGTTATCAGGCAGGAGATACTGGGGGACGGGGGGGGGGGGACGGACTGTATAAGGCTGTGTTATTTGGGGGTGAATCTAGCAGCTACAGACCTAGTAATTGCCAGGATCCTTCACCTGGGAGATGAGCATAGACAAGCTAATGCAGCCTTAATTATACAGCCACCAGCAAAAGTTGAGGCACTTAGTTTCACTTTCATTTCCCACAGCTCAGAGGGGAATAAGCACAGACTGCAGGCAGCCAAACACAGCGCAGGAGGCATTTCCCGTCCAGGGGGCATGTCCCAACAGGCAGGCAATCACAAAAAGGGGACGTATACCATCCATCTACTGCAGAAATAGCTATAGATGCACAGATTAGCTGAGATCTGCTATGCTAAGTGATTTAGATAATGCAAACCAATTGCAAAAATGCTTATTTTTACTATCCACATCATTAGAGATATGATCTTTGTAGCAAGAAAACCCCTTTAACACCTTGTCAGGCACTGCTAGCAGACAGCCTGACTGGGAGCTGTAAGCAACAGCTGTTGCGGGTAGAGGGGATTGCACATGGTCAGTTGCAGACTTACATGCTAACGTACAGACTTCTAGTCATAAAAGACATGGATGACTACAAGATAATCACTATTTTGAAACTGAGAGAACTCAACCCTATTGTTACTTTCGCACCCATGCAATAAAAATACAATTGGGGGTCTTACTATTGAACCCTCCCATAAAGAGGATAAAAAACCCTCTACCACATTCAAAAAGTCATGTACTTTTGGACATGTCCATAGACCATGAAATAAATTAGTCCTTTCTTTAGCATATTTTGGGCAGGCCGTTAACCTATCAGGGAAACCCGGGGATAATAGGATATCAAAAGCATGCAATATATAGCAGCATGAACCATTTTAAAATATGTTTCACGCCGGGGCGTGGCCTGAGCGGGGGATGTGAGTAGACGCAAGTTGTGAGTCCTCCTGGCTTGAGCTCCGTTTCGCGGCCCAACTAAGCCCGATAATTATAACAAAACTCCTTGGATCTATGTGCTGATGCTCCTCGGATCAAGAGCTACAACCTGATACCAGAACCAGCTCTCTAGCTGCCGTACAACTCGAGATCTGACCTGAAATCTCCAACCCGTGAAGGGACGGAGGCAGGTAGCGCCATCTTCTCTCTGCATCCCTGTAACAGGGCCGCCATTACAGAGACCTTTATGAGCTATTCTCTCCCTTTGCAAGGGATTAATCGCAGAGGTTCTCCTCCCAGCTCACTCCGGACCCCCCTTCAGTACCTACCTACTGATCTGGCAAGACGCTGCTGGACACCCGCCTGCCCCGAACATCCCCACGCCGGGACCGGGACATCAACTCCCCAGCTTTCCCGTGCCGCAGAAGTCCGCAGCTCCGTTCAGCAGGCGCCGACTGTCCCGTCTCACCGCCCGCAGCAACACATAGTGGGAGAACTTCCTTCGCTGCACGCGACAACCCGCTCAGTAACGGCGGCTCCACGACCTGACCGGGACATCAGGCAAGACACCGCAGGTCACCCGTCTGCCCTGAACGCCAGTAGCACACACATGCTGAAACCGAGTCATTAAGTCCCCAATTTACCTGGACTAGAAGTGGTGGAAGAAGCCCCGCAGCTCCAGTTGATAGACGCCGACTGTCCTGCTTCACTGACTGCAGCCACACGCAACGGAGGAATCCATCTCCTTCACGCGACACCCCGTCCAGTAGCGGCGACTCTGTGATCTGTCCTGGACAACAGGTACAGGCGCCTGGCGCCTACACATAGCGGGGTACTGCCATATAAGGTCTTCGGTACTGAACTGCCAAGGGAAGCCCTGTACCAATAATATACACCTCAGCATATCACTGAGAACCCTTGTATACAACCCAGGGACTGTGGAGCATTAGTTTAAATTAATAAGTCACCTGTGGAAGGCATTTAGGTGACACCCCATAAATTCTAAGGGGAACCTTTCAAGGGAACACAGCAGCAGATAAGCACCCTTGGCCCTGCAATCTCTGAGGACTAAGTGACATAGTGGGCATTCACCCCCTCTAAACCCCACGATCTTTGGGGATTAAAGGCTAGTCTGAGAGTCACTGAAAGGTCTACCACACGTCCTTGTTATTAGATTGGATGTACAAAGCCTTGTGACCAGCTTTAACTATTCTTTGTGCGCTGAAGCTCCATCTGCCTCATATTCTCTCTCTGTGAAATCACAGACCTCATCACATCTCCCAACTTGTTCGCTGTACAGTGGTTCTATCTCTACACTGCTGTCTGAGATAATAGACAGGAAGACTACCTATATAGACCCCTCCCTTTAATTTTAGTCAAAACAAAAAAGAGAAGCCTCCCCTACTACCTGATTTCTAGTATACTCCAGTTTTCTCAAGAGCCATGGGCGGCACTTCCAAGAAAAACCCTAAAGCCCAACCCACTAAACTTCCGGATTTTTTCTCCTCCATCCCACAAAATGGAACAAGATCAAAAAAAGGTCTGATATTCCCATCAGCCCCTCCTTCTGTCTCCTCCCGTGCGGAGTCGGTAAACCTCGAACATTCAGAAGATCAAGACTCCCAACCTCTAACAACAAGTACACTGCAACATCTCTTCTCATCGTTCCGATCTAGTCTCCAAGCGGACTTCAAAGGGATGATCTCAGAACTCAAGCAAGAATTTCAATCTCTGGCCTCCAGAACTGAGCACATAGAGACGAAGATGTCGGAGTTTGCCGAATCCCATAACTCTTATTGACGCAAATAATGCCCTAGAGGAGGAGGTCCAGCATCTCTCAAATAAAGTGCTGGACCTTGAAGATCGATCCAGACGCAATAACGTCCGCATTCGAGGTATCCCAGAATCCGTGCTCCCAGATCAACTCAACGGATATCTAACAGATCTTATGGCACTAACTCTCCCCCAATCTACCACACAAGACTTAATTATTGATAGGATCCATCGAATCCCCAAACCCCGTAGTCTCCCCCAACAAGTCCCGAGAGACACGATCGCCCGCATTCATTTTTTCCATGTCAAGGAAGACTTTCTCAGAGCACTACGCAAAACAGAGTCTCTCCCAGAAAGATTCCAATCTATCTCCCTGTTCCCTGACCTCTCAGCAGCTACTATGCTACGTAGACGGGAGTTTCAGCCATACACAAAAATTCTCAGAGAAAAAGGCATCCCATATAGGTGGGGCTTTCCTGTGAAACTTCTTATCTCTAAAGAGGGTACACAGGTCACTTGTACTTCACCGGATGAAGCACACTCAACACTCAGACATTGGGACCTTCTACCCCCCACTGATTCTAGCCCGGTACGGAAAAAACAAGCACGTCCGGAAATGGTTACTCCCCTTTGGTCTGTAAAGGCATCTCGCCTTCGTTCAACTGTGGCGCTCTAAATTGACGGAGGTTTTCCAAATTGTTTCTCCCTACCTGCCTGCTGCTCCTCTCTCTCTCTTAGTTTACAACTCTTCTAGGAGCTCTTGCCTTTGAGGACAATTTTATGTTTCAATGTCTTCTTTCCCCACACAAGTTTTAGGCAAGACTGTCCCTGATGCTTCCCTTCTCCTAAGGGATAACTGGATGCAAAAGTTAATGCTAATATCTCCTGTGTTTGGTTCGCCAACTATATGGCAGTTCTGTTATTCTTTCTTCCTAATGCTTTATGTGATGTGCCATGCATTGTGTAAGAATTTCTATCTGATATACCCACACCTAATATCTTTCTCTTTTAGTTATTATAATGGTTAAGATATTATCGCACAATGTTAAGGGGTTAAATTCCCCCTTTAAACGTTCGCTTATGTGGAGAGAAGTTATTAAGTCAGGTTGTGATCTTATTTGTTTGCAGGAAACCCATCTGCTATCCTCTGATGCCCACCGTCTCCACAATAAACACTTCCCCCATATATTTCAGGCAAACTCTCTGAACAAAAAAGCCGGAGTCGCAATCTTAATCAGAAACACAGTATCCTTCAAGCTACACCAAGCTATTATTGACCCTACCGGCAGGTATATAATACTGATCTGCGAGATCAACTCTAAGCCATTTACCCTTATGGCTCTCTACGCAGCAAATAATAAACAAATATCTTTTATTAAGACCACTATATTAGAGACCAAAAGGGTAAGGAAGGGTGGACTGATTGTATGTGGAGACTTTAATGTGGTAGTAGACCGAATGGTAGACAGATCAAATCCACGTTTGTCTCCTATAGGAGATTTAAAAGCCTTCTCACTTGAAGAAGATCTCCACGATATCTGGAGATATCTCCATACTACCGAGAAGGACTTTACCTTCTTCTCCCACCCCCCACTCGGTCCATTCAAGAATTGACTTCTTCTTAATAGACAAAATGATACTCCCACAAGTAGTCGCAGCTTCTATAGGCCAGATTACTTGGTCTGACCATGCCCCAATTACCCTACATCTTAAATCTACCATCCCCAAGTCCCAACCCCGCTTGTGGCGAATAAATAACTACCTACTCAAATCACCCAAGAACGTCACATTCCTGAGACAGAAGTTGACCGACTTCTTTAATATAAATGCTGGCTCGGTCTCCTCTCCGACAACCTTGTGGTGCGCCCATAAGGCTTTTATCCGGGGAGTCTTGATTCAAATGGCTAGTCGTTACAAGAAACAATTCAACCTATCCCTTGAGAACCTTCTTAGTAAAATCAAAGCCGCAGACAGAGAATTAAAACTAAACCCTACGTCTAATAATAAGAAGCATCTAGCAAACTTACAAAACGATTTGCGTTCACTTTATCTTCAAGACTATGAAAGAAATCTGACTAAGATGAAATGGCAATATTTCCTGCAAGGAGATCGAGCTTCTAAGCTCCTATACAGAAGAATTAAAATTCAGCATGCTAAAACTAGGATTGCATATATTACATCTGAAAAAGGGGATAAAATTAGGAACCCTATAGATATTGCAAACCAGTTTGCTAAATTCTATTCTAAGTTGTATAACTTACAAAAAGAGGAAAACTTCCATACTCCTACAGACGAAGAAATCAATACATTTCTTTCTTTGGTAACTCTTCCCACTCTTAATGCCTCCCAACTAGACTTTCTTAACGCTCCCTTTACTGTTGCAGAAGTTCAAAGAGTAATCCGATCCAGTAAATTGAACAAAACACCAGGCCCTGATGGGTTTTCTAATGTATATTACCACCTTTATTCAGATACCCTGGCCCCCCACATGACTGCTCTGTTCTCTAATTTGGCATCCACTCTGAACCCCCCAACAGAGCTCTTTCAGGCGATTATCACCACTATTACCAAACCAGGCAAAGCTGAGGATAATGTTGTAAATTATAGACCTATATCACTCTTAAACACAGATATCAAGATATATGCAAAAATTATAGCCTCCCGTTTAAACCTAATTCTCCCTTCCCTCATACACCACGACCAATCTGGTTTTGTCCCAGGTAGACAGGCTAGAGATGCCACCAGGTGGGTACTAGATTTGGTACAGAATGCAGGCTCACTCAAGACAGACATAGCCTTTCTGTCATTAGATGCTGAAAAGGCTTTTGATAGAGTTAATTGGCGTTATATGAAGTTAACTCTGCGAAAGTTCGGACTTTCGGGATTCCTGCTTTCAGCTATATTGTCCCTCTACTCTTCCCCTACTGCTTCTGTGCTCACCTCTGGCTTTCTTTCTAGCCCCTTTGAGTTAACTAATGGCACACATCAGGGTTGTCCTCTTTCCCTTCTAATATTCATACTATGTATCGAACCACTTGCTGAAAAAATTAGGGCCAATCCACTAATTTCAGGCATCCAAGTACAAAACACTATTCACAAAATAAGTTTATATGCTGATGACGTAATGCTTATAGCCGCCAATCCCTCTACCTCGATCCCACCCATTTTGGAGACCCTACAATCCTTTTCTTTAGTTTCCTTTTATAAACTTAATAAGTCTAAATCCTACATTTTTCCGATTAAGAATACCTACACCCAAACCCCCTTCCTAGATAAATATGGCTTCGCTCGATCAACTACCTTTGTGGAATATCTAGGTATTAGAGTAACTGCATCCCCATTAGGTACCTTAGAAGAAAACTTTGACCTCCTATATAAAGAATTAGATGCAGAAATAAAACGTATCGGCAAATTCCCCCTTACATGGGTAGCCAGGATTAATGTCCTAAAAATGTCCCTTTTGCCCAAATTTATCTATATCTCCAGAGTGATTCCATATATTATTCCCCAGCATTTGATTCTTAAACTCCAGAGATTATTCTCAAATTTTATTTGGAATGGCAAAAGACCGAGAGTTAAAAAGGACCTTCTATTCTACAGTTACAAAGATGGTGGCTTAGCAGTCCCTGACCTACAAGCCTATAATGTGGCGATCCTCTTGGAACAAGCTCTCCCCCTATGGTCCAATGACGTTTCGGTATCTTGGGCATTACTAGAAGGTAGCTCGTTCACTCCTTGTTCGGTCAGTTCCCACCTTAAGGCCTCAACCTTAGGAGCTCCATCCCCTCTACCGACACTACAATCCCTTCTTGACCTTTTTAAATTGTGGAATCAATATGTTATTCCCAACTTCTGGATAGTCTTACAAAAAGAACAAATCCCACTAAGTGTTCTTAAATGCTGGGATTATCATTTCTCTTCTTCCTCCTGGACACAGGTACATCTCTGCACACTAGACCAATTTTTTTATGACAATGGTGTTCTTAAATCATTTGGAGAACTTGAACTGCCACCCAATACGTCAGGTATCTTCTTTTTTCAATACCTACAATTACGACACCTTATCCAATCAATACACTGGCCCTCTACCCGGTTTACGGCCTCAGCTTTTTACAATTTCCTTTTTCAGAAAAAGGGTTTTGAAAAAGGCCTTTCGACCATTTATCATATGCTCATTGGCAGACATGATTCTAACAAACTCCCCACTATGATTAAATGGGAAAAAGAACTAGCCAAAGAGTTCCCCTTGATAAAGTGGAATGAGGCACATTTGATTCCTTTAAGACTCTCTAAATGTTTAAATCACGCTGAGATGATGAGGAAAATTCATCTTCGATAGTACCTTCCGCCCTCACGTCTAACCCATATCTATCCAACTTCCTCTGACCTTTGTTGGAAGCAATGTGGTCAACAGGGTACAATGTTACATCTTTGGTGGGGCTGCCCCCTTATTAAACTCCTCTGGGAAACAGTATTCCACCTCCTGTCTAAAATTACTGGATACTGTCTTAAACCCACACCGGAATTAGCGGTGCTAGACATAGGCCTATCGGACATCCCCCCGTCTCTGAGAACGGTAATTTTCCATGTGCTAATGCAGTTCGTACAGCAATTGCAATGACTTGGAAATCCCCACAGGTTCCCTCAATTGCTGGAATAATAAATAGAGTAAATTTCAACTGTGCTTGCGAATTGAAACTAGTAGACCCCCCACATATTTTTCCTAAAAAGAGACTTCTCTGGGAGCCCTGGCTTTCCTCCACATATGATACCAACACCTCTTTTTGACCTCTCCGTCTTACACACTGAATCTTAATTTCCCTCATGATATTTGTGACTCTGCTTGTTATTTCTTACATGATGAACAGTGCATATCCTTACCGCTGTGTTTATTATTTATTTATTTTTTTATTTTTTAATTTTTATTTTTTTCCTCTTCCTTCTCTGTTAGGTTGAATTCTTTTTAATTTCCGTTGGAGGCATGTTGCCTTCCTTTGTAGTGATTCTTGTCGTATCTTGTGTACATGCATATTTAATAAGCGAATAAAGAATCTTACGTTTAAAATATGTTTCACGCCATTTTTCACTCATGATGTGCCTACAAATCAGACTCCAACCTGTAATTATTTCCGTTGATATATCATCTGTGCCTGTCCAATTGCTCCAATTCCTGAAACCACCTCCCGGGTCAAATGTTATGTACTTATCTCTTATGCTAACATATATGTCAGCAATAGATTTCCTATGCAGGTTTGTTCCTATGAATCTATCGAAGGCATTTCTGCCCCTTTACCTGCGTATATCTTGTAATCTGGTAGTACAGAAAGACTTAAATTGTAAATGCTGCAATACCTAGAATGTTAAATTCTTGTCTAACTTCCTCAAACTTTTTTATTCTATTTTCTGTTGGGTGAAGGAGCTGGTCTATTGAGTATATCCCTCGGTTCCTCCACACCTTAAACCAATTATGATTTCTCCCCGCTGGAAATTCACCATGGTCCCATAAAGGCAGGTATTTCGAGCTCCTATACAAGAGCCCAAATCTTTTCCTTATTTCCTTCTAAGCTGCCATAGTATCCCTTAATAAGATTGAACGCTTCGCAACTGTTAGGGCATTTGCTAGTTGTAAGTGTAATATACTGATCAGCTTTTTTCCCGACAAATTCTCCTCCAGGGCAACACTGAGTAAAAATGTGTATTATGTACACAATCTTTAATATGTGTTGCTAAACATGCTATATTGTAGCATCTCAGATTGGGTAGATTTAAACTTACATCTGATTTGTGGGATTGCAATTTTGTAATCACTATTCTTGGCCTTTTTCCATTCCAGATAAATTTTGATACCAATCTATTATACTTTTTAACATCTGTTTGGCGAAGCAAAATTGGGATTGTTTGTAATGGGTATAACAAGCGAGCAAATGAAATCACCTTAACGAGGTGTATTCGCCCCAGAAGAGAAAGGGAAAGGTCTTTCCAGTCCTGCAACTCCTTCTGTATTTTCTCAAATAGCACATTGTAATTCAGCATATAGAGGTAGGATGTAAAATGGCCCAATCTGATACCCAAATATTTGATGGAGTCCTTTGCTATTTTAATTCCGGATTCTCTGACAGCCGTCGTTTCCCTTGGTGCATTTCCCCGAATCCACAAGAGCTCACATTTTTCTCTATTAATGTGATAATGTGGTAATGTGGAAAGTTCCGAACTGCTTGAGTAAATCCAGGACCTTACGGAGGTGTGCGCCTGGAGCGCTCATAAATAATAATACATCGTCTGAAAAAAGCAGTTAACTTTAGCTCCTTGTTACCCACTTTAATGCCCTCATATATCTGGGAGTGTTCAAGAGTTCGTAGCAGAGGTTCAAGTGTCAGATTAAAGAGCAGGGGTGACAGTGGGCACCCTTGTCTAGTACCCTTGTATTGGCTGAAAACATCAGACCTGAATCCTGGAGTAAATACAGCAGCTCTAGGGTTCCTATATAAAGTAAATATAAAATTACGGATTTCCCCCCTGAACCTATAGTTTTACAGCACCAGTTCCAACCATGGCCAACGCACACTGTCAAATGCTTTTTCTGTGTCAAGTGACACTAATGCTTTAGCTGGTGTAGAACCACTCTCCTGAGCGTGAGCATCCATGGCTCCCAACCCTTTTCTACTGTTAATTGCCATGGCCCTGCCTTTTACAAAACCCACTTAAGCTTGACCTATCAGGTTGGGGAGTATCCCTGCCAGTCTGTTGGGTATTATCTTAGAAATATTCTTGATATCCTGGTTAATAAGAGATATTGGTCTATATGATTCCACCTTAGTCGGATCCCTCCCTGGTTTTGGCAGGGATCTGGGATGCCTTCTCCCATCAACAGAGATGAGAAATAGGGGGCTAAAACCGGGCCACCTGACCCTGCAATATTTTGTAAAATTCTGATGAATACCCATCTTGCGCTGGTGCTTTTGCTGAGCTCAATGATTTTATTGTGGCTTGTACCTCCTCTGATGTTACCAGGGCATTCAACGTTGCCCTCTGATCGTCTGTTATTTCAGGAAGACTACAACGGTTTAAGTCCTCAGCCATCTCCAACGGTCCTCCTCCTCCGGTCTCCTTTTACTAACCTATTACTTTGAATAGGTAGAAAAATGTGAATAACTGCCAGGTGGGCGGGGATAGCCTTGGGTGGGTGGGTCTAACACCAGCTTATGAATAAGCTGGACTCCTTTTCAGATTTGAGCATTAAATACTCTAAAACTACTCCACCTTACAGAATAAGGGATACAGCTATCCTCAGCAAGGGAGGCATAAACTATGTGACAAGTTCTCTTTAAATGTTTTTTTTTAACATCTGTCCAGAAAGGAATTGTTCTACAGCAGGAGAATACTTCAGACAACCCTGTGAACTGCAAGAGAAATTTCAGAATAGGGGTTCGCCAGAAGAATCCGAATGAAAGCATAAAAATGTGTCTTAAGAGAAAAAAAGAAAGATCCTGAACAACAGCAAAATGACAACAAGATAAAAATTATTGGCAGAGGGAAATGACAGATTGTAGAGGGAAATACTTTCAATACTGAATAAACATTGATGAATCCTGGAACTCTTCATACCGTATGTATGGATGAGGACCTGAAAGATGTCTTGACAGAAAGGGTACAAATCAACTACAGAAGAGGCAAAAAGCACTGGTGATAGGGTGACCCAAAGCTATTTGGTGTCACTGCAATATAAGAGTTGTTGTTTTATGTAACAAACCTATTGGTTTTTAAATGTGGACACTGTAAAACATGTAGCTGGGTACCTATCGGGGGAGTTACAGTGGGGGAAAAAAAGTATTTAGTCAGCCACCAATTGTGCAAGATCTCCCACATAGAAAGATGAGAGAGGCCTGTAATTGACATCATAGGTAGAACTCAACTATGAGAGACAAAATGAGAAAACAAATCCAGAAAATCACATGTCTGATTTCGAAAGAATTTATTGTCAAATTATGGTGGAAAATAAGTATTTGGTCAATAACAAAAGTTCATCTCAATACTTTGTTATATATCCTTTGTTGGCAAAGACAGAGGTCAAATGTTTTCTGTATGTCTTCACAAGGTTAGCACACACTGTTGCTGGTATGTTGGTCCATTCTTCCATCCAGATCTCCTCTAGAGCAGTGATGTTTTGGGGCTGTTGCTGGGCAACATGCCCTTTCAGCTCCCTCCAGAGGTTTTCTATGGGGTTGAGATCTGGAGACTGGCTAGGCCACTCCAGGGCCTTGAAATGCTTCTTACAAAGCCACCTCTTCGCTACCCTGGTGGTGTGTTTGGTATCATTGTCATGTTGAAAGATCCAGCCACATTTCATCTTTAATGCCCTTGCTGATGGAAGGAGGTTTGCAGTCAAATTCTCACGATACATGGCCCCATTTCTTCTTTCATGTACACGGATCAGTCATCCTGGTCCCTTTGCAGAGAAACAGCCCCAAAGCATGATGTTGCCACCCCCATGCTTCACAGTACGTATAGTGTTCTTCGGATGTAGCTCGGCATTCTCTCTCCTCCAAACATGACAAGTTGTGTTTCTACCAAACAGTTCTACTTTGGTTTCATCTGACCATATGACATTCTACCAATACTCTTCTGGATCATCCAAATGCTCTCTAGCAAACTTCAGACGGCCCGGACATATACTGCATTAAGCAGAGGGACATGTCTGGCACAGCAGGATCTGAGTCCCTTGTGTAGTGTGTTACTGATGTATGAGTGTGAGCCTTTGTTACATTGGTCCCAGCTCTCTGCAGGTCATTCACTAGGTCTCCCCGTGTATTTTTGGGATTTTTGCTCACCATTCTTGTGATCATTTTGACCCCACGTGGTGAGATCTTGTGTGGTGCCCCAGATTGAGGGAGATTATCAGTGGTCTTGTATGTCTTCCATTTTCTAAAAAGTGAAATTGTCCCTGTTATTTCAGCTCCATTGCAATCACTGAGTGTCAGTGTTCCCAAAAACCGGCATAACTTATCCCTATAACTTTTAAATAGTTTTATCGAAGTCCGTGCATCTGTTTGCCACAAATAGCTCAGTTGTACGCAAATTGTGTTATACATATTTCCTAGTAAATTGCGCCTGTAGTCAGTGGTGGGGAAGGCCGCCAAAATTAATCCATATAACTTTTAAAATTTACTTTATTGCAGTCTGTGGGGTCTGTTTGGCTCATAGAGTCAGTTGTACGCTATTGTTTCTTTATAAAAATTTTATATTTAATTTTAAACCCCCCTTTTGGTTGTCAATAGTTGTGAAGGTTTCATATTAAAAATTTCCCAAAATTTACCAAATTTTAAATACTCTTATTGCAGTCGTGGTCTGTGTAGCGCATAGAGCTAGTTGTACGCATATTGTTTTATACATATTTTATAGTAATTACGCACTGCTGTCAGTGGTGCGAAGGTCGCCATATTAATCCATATAACTTTTTAATACTTCTATTTCACTCAGGGCGTCTCAGTTTGGCGCTAATCGTGCATTTGTATCAACTGCTAGTCCTACTGGGCAGTTGAAAATCTCAGGGACTGAAGAACACTGTTGATTTTGTGTTATGGTTCTTCCACCAGATCGCATTTCACAGATATTTGATAGAAAAATTCTGTTTCTCATCCTAGTTGGCTGTTGGAAATTTATTTGGATATAGAATAGCTGGATTTGCCGTCTTTCAATAAGGAATGTCAAAAAACTCTTCCATACCTTTTTACATTTTTATATTTCTGAACATGGAGCGAACTGCAGGTGGTAAGAGAGGTGTAGGACATGGAGGTAGAGTTACGAGAGAAGGTGCTCCTTCCTTTAATCTGTGGGTCATGCAGATTTAAGGGTCATGCTGCGGTCCAGGACAGGGATAGTCTATGTCCAGTTCAACTAAAATGGTGGTTCAAAGAGTCCTTTTTCAGGCACTTTCTTCTGGTGACATTATTCCACCGTGACATTAGAATGTGAAGCAAACGATGTCCCCAGTAGGTCAACGAGGCCGGTCTGAAAATCCTGCATTCTACTGTCAAGTGGGTTGAAAGAAATTACTGATCAAGGCAGGTGAGGCTGTAAACGTGGATCACGCAGGTTCAGCTAGCAGGGCCGGAGTTACAGTGGGTGCGGTGAGAGCTAGGGCTGGTGTTCGTCATCTATTAAAACGCAGGTTCAGCTAGCAGAGTCCGAGTTACAGTGGGTTTCGGTGGGGAGCCAGGGCTGGTGTTCGTCATTATTTTAAAAAGCCCGGTTCTGCTAGCAGGGCCGGAGTTACAGTGGGTGCGGTTCTCACAGTTATACTACAGGACTGGCGTCCATCATCTATTAACACGGCAAAAATGCCCTTATGATGCAGCAATGAAAACAGTCGTGCTAAATAGCGATGAACAATTATAATCAACAAAGTTGAAATCGGCACGATTTTTCGGCTGTTCGGAAATTTCCGATCACGCGATATTTTAGGTGACAATCTGCAGATAATCTATTACTATCGCGGGCATTTTTGGCGTTCCTGTCATTTTGGCGGCCAGCAAATCAGCTTTTGAGCATAGAGCAGGGTGAGCTGGGTGTGTGGGCGTCATGACTGTGATGTGTTTGGTTGTCATTGGCTGGAAAATCACATGCATTTGAAACAGCATTTCCTGTTCAGTATCAGTGTTTCAGTGTCTCTCACTAGAGCCCAAAACGTGTGCTACGTCTCTTCAATATAGCTCAGCTCAGAGACAGAGTTCTTCTTTTTATTCATACAGACAACTAAAATTTTAGCGGGAACATTAGAAAATGGGAAATTAGGTTTTTCGTTTAGTTAGACAGAGACTTGGCACCCTCCCAGCCCCATGACTTACCCCCCCCCTTAGGTCTCCCCCTCTTTTTTAGGAAAACTTAGGAGGAGGTAGGTGACGATTGGCTCGGTTCCCACGAAACTCCCAGGACCAAACCCCCTTTCCCAATAATCAGGAAAGAACCGCTTCCCCCTCACTGTTTCTCCCCCAGCCCCTCTTTGACCTCAAAATTTATCGGTTTGGGCCACGGAAAAGGGCGAGACAGATCCACGGGAGAAGTATCGCCCCACCAGTTTGAGGAGAGAGACAGGGAAGGGTTCAGATAGCAGGTAGGGGGTAAGCGGAGCTTGTTTTGGGCACCGGGTTTGTTGCGAAGACCACAAAATTCTTAGGGCCCAAAATTATAATGGGCACCCTTTAAGCGAACTATTTGGGAATAACCAAAACCTTCACCCGGCTTAAATATGGGGGAGGTCTACGGTACCGTCAGCCTGAATTGGGCGGGGGCACCCGTGACGGGCCCGTCGTGTTACTTGCCAAAGGGCTTTGATGCTGCACTTGGGCATCCACGGGGGGGATGTGGGCCGAGTTAGCCAAAGGGAAAGGGTGGGGAGTAGCCCAAACACAACAAAAAGGGGAGGCACCGCAGACTAGAGTTAAGGAATTATGGAAAAATTTGCCCAGGGGAGGTGGTCAGACCAGTTATCCTGACGGACGGATACAAAATGTCGTAGGTAGGTACCTAAAACTTGGTTGACCCTCTCTACCTGCCCATTTTTTTGAGGGTGGTATGCAGACGAGAAGTCAAGCTGGACTTGCAACTGAGCACACAGAGCCCGCCAGAACTTCGACACAAACTGGACCCCCCTATCTGAGACAATATGCAATGGGAGCCTGTGTAGCCGAAAAATGTGGTGGAAGAAGTGCTGGGCCAACTGGGGGGCAGATGGTAACCTGGGCAGGGGAACAAAGTGAGCCATCTTTGAAAATCTGTCAGTCGCCACCCAGATGACCGTGTTTCCAGAGGAGGCTGGGAGGTCAGTAACAAAATCCAAGGCAATATGGGACCAAGGTCTTTCTGGCACCGGGAGAGGCTGAAGCAGACCCGCGGGTCTGAGACGAGGGACTTTGTTACGGGCACAGGAGGTACAGGCCAGGACGAAGTCTCTAACATCTTGAGTGAGAGTGGGCCACCAATAGTAGCGAGAGATCAATTGTAAAGACTTGTGGATCCCAGGATGGCCCGCTGTACGAGAGGAATGTCCCCACTTAAGGATTCGAGGCCGCATGGCAGGGCGGACATAGGTCTTCCCAGGGGGTAGATGCTGAAGATCCACTGGAGCCGCCGTGAGGAGTCGTTCAGGAGGAATTATGTGCTGCAGAGGCGGCTCAAGGCCCACAGTGTCCGAGGATCTAGAGAGAGCGTCCGCCCTGACGTTCTTTTCGGCTGACCGAAAGTGAAGGAGGAAGTTAAAGCTGGCGAAGAAGAGCGAACAGCGGACTTGCCGAGGATTCAATCGCTGAGCAGATTGGAGATACATGAGATTTTTGTGATCGGTGAAGATCTCAATTAGATGCCGAGCCCCCTCCAGCAAGTGTCGCCATTCTACTAGGACTAACTTTATGGCCAGTAGTTTACGATCACCGATAGTGTAATTTCGTTCGGCAGGAGTGAAGGTCTTGGAAAAGAAGCCGCAAGTACGCAATCTCCCAGAGGAGGACTTTTGAGGAGGACAGAGCCAGCACCTACTGAGGAGGCGTCCACTTCTAGGACAAACGGACGCTGCAGGTCCGGGCGAGACAGAATAGGAGCTGAAGCGAATGCTGCTTTAAGACTATTAAAGGCATCTTGGGCTTCGGGAGGCCAGGATTTGGGGTTCGCATTCTTCTTAGTAAGGGCCACCAGTGGGGCCACCAGCGTGGAGAATTGCGGAATGAACTGTCTGTAATAGTTTTTGAACCCCAAAAAGCGCTGGATGGACCGGAGACCCACCGGTCGGGGCCACTGCAAGATCGCTGAAAGCTTAGAGGGATCCATCTGGAGACCTTGATCCGAAACGATGTACCCTAGGAAGGGCAACGAGGTGCGTTCAAACAGGCATTTCTCCAGTTTGGCATATAGCTGGTGGGTACGGAGACGTCTGATCACCGGGCGGACGTGGTGGCGGTGAGTCTCTAGATCTGGAGAAAGATTAAAATGTCGTCCAGATAGACAATGACACAGACGTAGAGAAGGTCGCGGAAGTTCTCATTGACGAAGTTCTGGAACACTGCCGGAGTTCTGCAGAGGCCAAACGGCATGACGAGATATTCGAAGTGGCCATCTCGGGTGTTAAAGGCCATCTTTCATTCGTCGCCTTCCCGGATACGAATCAAGTTGTATGCTCTGCGTAAATCCAACTTGTAAAAAATTTTTGCGCCACGCAGGCGATCAAACAGTTCCGAGATCAGAGGCAGGGGGTATAGATTTTTTATGGTGATTTTATTGAGTACACGATAATCGATACAGGGCCGGAGAGTTCCATTTTTCTTTTCGACAAAGAAGAATCCGGCCCCCGCAGGCGAAGTGGACTTGCGTATAAAGCCTTTACGGAGATTCTCCTGGATATACTCCGACATCGCCTTGGTCTCCGGACAGAAAGAGGGTAGACTCTGCTCGGGAGGGGTAGTACAGGTTGCAGGTCAATAGGACAGTCGAACGGCCGGTGCGGAGGAAGAGTTTCGGCCTATCTTTCGGAAAAGATGTCGGCTAGATCCTGGTAAGGAGACCCGGCAGAGGCTTCGTAGACTTTACAGAGGCGGAGCGTAGAGCAGGACGGAGTACAGAAAGGCATCGCGAGTGGCACGCGGGGCCCCAACGGATAATCTCGCCTGTGTTCCAGTCTAGGGTCAGAGCATGCTCTTGCAACCAAGGAAGGCCCAGGAGGATTTCAGAAGAGGAGCGAGGCAGAACAAGAAGTTTCAGAGTTTACTTGTGTAGAGCGCCTATCTGCAAGGTGAGGGGCGCAGTGCAGAACTGAATAGCATCCTTGAGGCATTCGCCACTGACAGAGGAGACGAACATGGGTTTCTGCAGAGGGGTCACGGGAGATGAAACTTGGACACCAGCGCGTGGCTGATAAAATTTCCAGCGGACCCCGAATCAAGGAAGGCGGTGGCTTGGAAGGTGATGTCCAGCGAAATTTCACATAGCACGGGAAAGGTCAGACAGGGAGAGGCCGCACTGACATCTAGGGATGACACTACTGCGAGCCCTAGGAGCGAGAGTTTCCCGGGCGCACCGGACAGTTTACCAATGAAAATGGCCCGAAAACCGCCACAGTAGAAACATAGCTGCCTCTGACGACGCTGTGAGCGTTCCTCCTGGGTCAAGTGAGCCCTTTCGACCTGCATGGGTTCGTCCTCAGGAACCATTGGCGGAGGAAGTGGAAAAACGTTGAAAAATGGGAGCCAGACGAGGTAGCCGGCGCGGTTGAGTGACCTCCCGTTGGAGGCGGAGCTCTTGTTGTCTCGGCAAAGCGTATGTCAATTCGGGTGGCCAACCGAATCAGTTCGTCTAGAGTGGACGGCAGGTCCCGACCTGGGAGCTTGTCTTTAATGCGCCCAGAGAGGCCTTGCCAGAAGGTTGCCACCAATGCCTCATTGTTCCAGTCCAGTTCAGAGGCTAGGGTGCAGAACTGCACAGAGTACTGACCCACGGTAGAGTCCCCCTGACGTAGACGAAGCAGAGCTGCGGCAGCGGAGGAGGTGCTGCCAGGTTCCTCGAAGATGGTGCGAAACCCCTGGAGGAAGGCTTGTAGATTCGCCGTCAACGGATCTCCTCGGTCCCATAGCAGAGTGGGGCCCCGGCCAAGGCTTTCTCCCAATAAGAGGCTAATTATAAAGGCCACCTTAGCCTGCTCGGTAGGGAATTGATGCCCCAACATCTCGAGGTGGATGGAGCATTGACTGATGAATCCATGGCATTTCTTTGGGTCTCCATCATAACGTGAAGGGAGCGGCAGATGCAGAGAAGTTCCCGGTGCAGGAGAAGGTAGAGCCATGGCTGCAGGAGCAACTGGTGCTGGTGTGTAGGAAGCAGCCACAGGCGGAGGTAGACGGGCCTCAAGGTTCTGCATCATGGCCGTGAGCTGGTCAATACGCTGGCTCTGCTGGGCGACGGCTGTCGTGACGTCCCGGAGCTCAGGCAAAGGTACCCTGGCGGAATCCACAGCCAGATTGTACTGTAAGTGATGATAGTTAGATAGGTGGATTCGCTGGACCACCGCAAGCGATGATAGTTAAGCCACGCCAGGGAGCGGAGTCTAAGTAGCCCCTGGTATTCACCAGAGCCTGCCGCAAAGCGGGATAGACTTGCTGCGGCGTGAGGCTACCAGGTCGCAACCCCTGACGTGACTTGCTTGCGATTGCGGCCGGGGTACTGCGTGGTACAGAATCGTAAGCCAGAGGCGTAGTCGGGGACAGGCAGAAGGCCAGGGCAGGCAGCAGAGATTCGTGGTCAGAGACAGGAAGACGGTCAGGGCGGGCGGCAAACAGGCCAGGTCAGGAAATGTAGTGGAACGGACTGATACACGGGTAATCAATACAGACTCCAACACTCTGAACGCACACCAACAATCTGGCAGAGAGTGCTGGGGGCGTATTCCTTATATAGGACTAGCGGCCGGCAATTGACTAAATTACCGGCGCACTGGCCGTTTAAATCCAGACCAGCCGTCGCGCGCGCGCCCTAAGCAGCGGTTACGCTTGCGGCGGCCGGGACAGGCAGAAGCAGGAAGCACAGGAGCGCGGACGGGTAAGTGGACAGGTACGGGGACTGTAGCAGCGAGGGGCTGTACGCGGGCAGCCGCGGCACACGTGCCGGACCCCCTGCGGGCAGGGGGGCGGCCGCGGGGGGGCGGCCGCGGGGGGCGACGGCACCCGCGCCAGCCCCCATGACAAGTGCAGCCCAGTTTTGTTCAAAGAGCCACCTTGTACTTAAATTAGGATACAGGAATTTTATAGTAAATGTGTATTTCATTGGTGCAAAAACCACCTATTGTTAACCGTATAACTTTTAAATAGCTGTATTTCACTTTGGTGCAGCCCTGTTTTGTTCAAAGAGCCACCTTGTACTTAAATTTGGATACAGAAATTTAGTAGTAAATGTTGGTGTATTTCTTTGGTGCAAAAAACACCTTGTCTTATCCGTAAAACTTTTAAATAGCTGTATTGCACTTTGGTGCAGCCCAGTTTTGTTCAAAATGCCACCTTGTACTTAAATTTGGATACTGTAATTTTGTAGTAACTGTTTGTGTATTTGATTGGTGCAAAAACCACTTTTTCTTATCCGTATAACTTTAAAATAGCTGTATTGCACTTTAGTGCAGCTCAGTTTTGTTCAAAGAGCCACCATGTACTTAAATTTGGATACATAAATTTTCTAGTAACTGTTGGTGTATTTCATTTGTTCAAAAAACACTTTTTGTTATCCATATAACTTTTAAATAGCTGTATTGCACTTTGGTGCAGCCCAGTTTTGTTCAAAGAGCCACCATGTACTTAAATTAGGATACAGAAATTTTCTAGTACCTGTTGGTGTATTTCATTTGTGCAAAAACCACCTTTTGTTATCCGTATAACTTTTAAATAGCTGTATTTCACTTAAGTGCAGCCCAATTTTGTTCAAAGAGCCACTTTGTTCTTAAATTAGAATACAGAAATTTTCTAGTAACTGTTCTGTGTGTCATTGCTGAAAAAAACGCAATTTCTCATCCGTGTAACTTTTGAATAGTTTTATTGCGCTCAGTGAATCTCAGTTTGGCGCAGATAGCGCACTTGTATGATAGTTTGTTGAAAACTATCAATTCCTAGTCCTACTGGGCAGTTGTAAATCCCTGGGACTGAAGGAAGAACACTGTTGATTTTCTCTTACGGTTCTTCCACCAGACCGCATTTCACAGGTATTCGCTAGAAACTATTCTGTTTCAAATCCTAGTTAGCTGTAGGAAATTAGAGGGATTTAAGAATAGCTGTGGTTTGCCGTCTTTCAATAAGAGACTGTCAAAAACTAGTGTTGAGCGATTACGTTGACTATCCCTCCAATATTAGTGCTAATGGTATATATACAACGGTATGCTTCCGTGATAAAACGTATAAATTTTATTCAAATCTTACATAAAAATTTGAATGTCCAGGGTAAACAGGTTCCACACTTCACTTTCTATATAATATATAATCATTTATCATTCACCTGGTGGTTCATTGGAGTATCTCCTTTACTTTGCGTAGTCGCATGGGAGATTCCGTCCGGAGTGGACTTGTTGCATCAGAGCGTCGGTGCTGTGTGAGCCTTCCTCTTCTCCTGACGATGATGAAGCCCTTGCTTCACCCAGCTCCCAAGTGCGGTCGGCTACATCATCATCGATTATTGTTGGATCATCACTGCTGTCCTCTTCAATAGTGTTGAGCGATTACGTTGACTATCGGCATCGGTCGATGGTCGATAGTTGGCCATCATCGACAAGATATTCGATGGTTGATGATAGATTATCACCGATGACCATTAAAGTCTATGGGAGAGCAACAACACCTTCATTATTACACCCAAACAGGGCTGGAGAAGCTGGAATTAAAATCCACAACAGTCAAATGGATACGTGCTACATCTTAGGCAACACACTTAGGTTATAAAAGCCACAGAAAAAAAGTCACACACCATTGACTATCCCTGTCTTGTACCACAGCATGACCCTTAAACCTGCATCACCCACAAATTAAAAAGTGCCAGAAGGCAGTATGATTTGAACCATCATTTTACTTGAACTGGGCATTGAATATCCCTGTCCTGGAACGCAGCATGAGCCCCAAACCTGCATGACCCCAGATTAAAAAGTGCCGGAAAAAGGAGTCTTTCAACCACCATTTTAGTTGAACTGGACATTGACTAGACTTGTCGTGGACCGCAGTATGACCATTAAAACTGTCTGACCCACAGATTAAAAAGTGCCGGAAAAAGGAGTCTTTCAACCACCATTTTAGTTTCACTGGACATATATGTCCCTGTCCTGGGTAGCACTTGCCCCTCCGTATGAGTGCGGACCAATTGAGCTTCACTTGGAAATTTCTGGTGGTTAACGCTTCTGTTCCACCCAGGTGCCCTTTTTCTTGGCATTCTTTTTCTCATTTTACTCAACGTGCTGGAGGAAATTGTCTCTGTACTTTGTTCTCTGTCCGTGCTCCATACTCCATGTCCTCTGAATAACCTACATCTGGTCAAGTTTTCCTGTACCTCCCTTGTACATTCAGAGGAATTTTTTTACCAGCTATTTTTGTAAAATGCAAGTTTTTTAGTAGTTTAATTCTAGAAAACACATTTTTAAAATAGGATGGAATCCCACCATGTCTTTGTTTCTCTTTTTTAATTGTATTAAAAGGGTTGTCTCAATACAGAAATTGCTAGCTATGTTAAAGATCTTGCAAAAACAAGTAATTTTGCAATATGTGTCCATTAACAGTGTCCTACCTATTCCTGTTTCTGACAGCACCATCACCCTTGAGCCACTCTTGACAATTGTGAAGAACAAATGTCTGTTAGAAACAAAATTTTTTTATAATAGGACCTGTAGTATAGCTGCATTTCAAAGCAAAATGCCCCCAAAAATTCAAAGCATGACCCTTGAGCCACTTTGGACAAATGTGAAGAACAAATGTCTGTTAGAAACAACATTTTTTTATAATAGGACCTGTAGTATAGCTGAATGTCCCAGCAAAATGCCCCCAAAAATTCAAAGCATGACCCTTGAGCCACTTTGGACAATTGTGAAGAAAAAATGTCTGTTAGAAACAAAAAATTTTTATAATAGGACCTGTAGTATAGCTGCATGTCACAGCAAAATGCCCCCAACAATTCTAAGCATGACCCTTTATCCACTTTGGAATATTGGGAAAAACAAATGTATGTTAGAAAAACTTTTTTTGAATAGGACCTGTATGTTGCGTTTTCATGCAGCATGCCCCAAAAAAAATTATAAAAAGATTCTCACCCACTGTTAAAAATTGTGGGGAGAAATGCCACTTGAAGCCAAACATTTTTTTTCCCAAAGGACCATGATTATGCTTTTCTCACACAATAGACCCAAAAAAAATTAAAATATGATTTTCCAGCCACTATTAAAAATTGTGAGGGGGGGGCAAAAAGGGAAGCCGAGCAATTTGGTGTGTGAAGAAGAGTCCCGCATGAAAGGCCGAAAATAACCCAAAAAAAACCCCGTGCATACCGCCACCCAGGGGGAAGAGGAATCGCATTGCAGCAGGGGTCCCCACAGCTCCATCGCGGTCGCCGACAGCTTTTGAGCTTTTCTCAGGGAGCCCGGCCGTACACTCCCGCGCCAGCTCCGGTACAGGCGCCATTACCAGTGGGTGGACGGCAGTGACGGGACCCGGCTCCCGCGGCGCAGCTTTTGCAGGCCCCTAGCAGCCCCAGTCCCCCCGCCCCCGTCCGGGCACTAGGCGTTGAGCAGCGTGGGGTATCCCCCCCTGGCCCGGATCAGACGAGGCCCGCCCGGCTCAGCGGGTACTCGTTGCCTCCCCCCCCGGCCATTTTGGGGGGGCCTGCGGCCCAACCCCCCTCCCTCTTCACTTCGGGCGGCGCCACCTACGCGGCCATGGCTGCCTCAGGCCCTCGCATCCCACCTAATAAGGCCAAAGAGCATGCCGCTCCAGGCCTGGAAAAGGGTAGAAGCCCACCCCAAGGGATCCCCCACGGCGCCCACACCGAGGGCAGGGACTCTGGGGACTCCTGCTCCCCCCATGCAGCTCGCAGCAGGGACTCTCACAGTGGCTCTCCCCCGTGGCAGGGATCCCCTCCCCATGCTATGGACTCCCACAGCTCTGATCTCTCCTGCACTCCACCTTGGGCAGAGAGGATGCTGAGAATCCCGGATAGGGACAAATTGAGGGCCCTCTTATTGATTTTTACGCACCTTTAAAGAGGAGGTTTATTCTAAGACAAGTATTAAGTGATGGCGTCTAGGGTCGAGCAGCTGGAAGATGATCAGATGATACACGCAAATATTTGGGCCCCAGGTCCACCAGCCCTCTCACCAAAATATCCACTATGCAAATATGGGCGCGATCAGAAACCTGGAAAACCCGGGGAGCCGGAAAAACGTGCGAATTAGGGGTCCCCCGGGGAGCCCAGGGGAAAAAAAATATTCGGCAACATGGACTCTTTTTCTCTCAGGTCCGGGGGGATTCCTCCCCCCCCCCACTTTTAAGCTGGACAGAGCTCACGGGGCATTGCGCCAAAAGGTTTCGTCTCCGACCCTAGGGATTTTCCATCTGCTGCTTCTGATTTAAACTAAAGGAGGCGGTCGGAGAAAAGCGAGGGGTGCTCTTGGTGAAATTTGGGGGCCGTCCGCCCAAATTGTTTCAGGACCTCTCGGGATCCCCCTCCAAAAAGCAGGGATTTGAGGCCTCTCCTGTCGCCCCTTCAGGAACATTGTTATTCTCAGGTGGCATTCCCGTTCCCCCTTTGCAGGAGAGGGGGGCGGAGTCTTCCTCAAATTTTCCGGGCCCTTTCAGTCTTTCCCAAACCTTGCAGCCCGCCCCCAAGATGGAGGACTGGGACCTACCATCCCCCCCCCCCCCCTCCGGTATGGAAAAGGACCCTTCGCGAAAAAGGGGCCCCACACCGCGGAGGGTCGTTTTTTCTTCCCCCCCCGAAGCCACGTCGCTCTCCGTCCACTGGGGGAGGCCCCTCAGGCGTTGGATGCAATTTTCCTGCGGGAACCGTCCCCCCCTGCTTCTGTTCCATAGTCACCAAAGGGGGACCTGAGTTCCTCTCGGGTCACGTTAGGGGTCAAAGGACTTTATATTTTTCATCAGCTGGGCCCTCTTCGTGGGCACTTGACTGGACCTATTTTCCACTCTAGGTGGACTTAGTCTTCGGTTTTCCAACAGCGTTCTGAGGGGGTGGGCCCTGAGGGGGGACTCCCTTTGGGGATCTCCACTTAGCTCCCACTACGTGAGGTATATTACCTCACATACCTCTACCCCCCCCAGGACTAGGGTTTCGGGGTTTTGGGGTTTCCCCTTGCCCCCTTTCCCTAGTTGACTAACAATTTATTTGGTTCACTAGGGTTATTTCTTCATTGTTTCTGTTTGTTTGTGTCTGTGTCTGCTCCCCCCTATCCCCCCCCTCTCTTCTTTTGCCCCCCTTCAGCAGTCACTCACCTGAGGGTACGTTGGTCGGGGATTCGTGTCTGTGCCACCTTCCCCCCATCAAACTACCGGAAAGGGTCTTTCCCTAAAACGCTCTACAGGAGTAATGGTCTGAATTGTAACTCTGAATGTGAAAGGCCTAAATTTCTAAGTTAAACGTAGCTTGGCCCTTGGGAATGCAAAGCCTGGGGCGGACAAAGCTTTCTTGCAGGAACGCCTACAACCGGGAGCTCTTGGTCTTGTATAGACACCCTCCCCATCTGTTTAAGCGCATCCCCCCGGGGGAATGGCGGGGGTTGCAATAATGATTTCCAGACTTCCCTCTGCAGGTACGCAATTTATTCTTGCCCCGGGGGGGCCTTCATCCCCTACAGCCTCTTTATTAATAGGCCAATCTTGTCTGTAATGTCTACCCCCCTAATGTGGGGCAACTGTCCTTCCTCAAGGGGTTTGCGCAACTCCCGGTCTCCTTCCTCTGGGTCCTTATAGGTGGAGATTTAACCTAGTTTTTTCGAGGTGAACGATCGCTGCCGGGGGGGGGGGAGGGGGGTAGGGGACCAGCAGACCAGGATTTTCGCTGGTTCTTTCTTTTTAGGGGACAGAGTCTATTTGATTTAGGGCTTGGTCCCCCCAGGGCGGGGGAGTATCCTTTCTTCTCCCCCCCCCAAAAAACGCCACCGGTTGGACTCTTTTTTGGGAAAACCCAACCGAGGATAGTCGGGCCTGCTGTAAAACCATTCCCCTGGTGGATCCGCCCCAGTCAGGGGCCCCGGATTTTAAGCCCCCAACCAAAAGTGTGTACGGAGGTAATGAGTCCTCACAAAAACCCCAAACCCACGGGAGAAGTTAGGGGAGTCACTGACATCCTTTTTTAAGCTGAATGGGGGGCTCTGGATTATTGCAACCTTAGGGGAGGCTCATAAAACATTTTTTAGGGGGGAGTGCATTGTTTAGGATCCAGGGCAAGAGGGCTTGAAACTAGGAAGTCCACCCTGAGGAGCCGCCTTCAGACCTACAAAGACGCATGGTCAGACACCCACTGTCCTTTCCCCTTAGGCGATGGTAGTTATAAGAAGGGAGCTTAGAGACATGGCGATCCGTACACTGAGAAGGGGTCCTGCTGACATTTAATATGGGGGAAAAAGGCCCCCACAATTTTGCTAGGCCCCGTTGAGGGCAGGACCGTGGCCTCTATGCCCCGGTGAGAAGAGAGAGGAAACCCCCTTTTATACCCCAAATCCATTGCCAGAATTTTTCCGAATTCTTCTCCAAGCTTAAATCCCTCCCCCCTGAACGCCGGACAGGAGGCAGAAGCAAAGAAAAATATTAGGGCTTTCTCCCGTAGCCCCCTTCCTAGGGTCCCCCCAGGGCTCTAAGCTTCAATTTTCCCCCTTAAAATGGGGAGCTTTAAGAGGTATGAAGGAATCCCCCGGGGGAAGGGGCGGGGCCGGATGGACTCCCAACCAAAACTTCAAAGCCTTTTGGGGATTTAGCCCCCCCCCAAAGGATCCCCTCTTCAATCGTTTCCAAAGGGTCCCCCATCCCCACTCCATGTCGCATTCATACTCACACTTATCCACAAAGCGGGGAAGGACCCGGCTGATAGCGCAAGCTATAGACCCACAGCCCTCCTGAATTCGGACCTAAAAATCTTCACTAAATTGCTGGCCAACAGGTTGGGGTTTCTGCCCCCGGTGGTCGATAAGGATCAAGTAGGTTTTTCCCCTCCAGTCAAGGAGGGGGGCAACACCAAAGGGCTTCGACTGAAGAGGTTCTTAATGCTCATCAGAACAGGCCCTTTTTCGCCCGGGCCCAGAAAAGGCCTTCGACCGGTGGGGTGGCCCTTCCTCTTTGAAACATGATCCTTCGGTTTGGGGTCATTTGACAGTTTAGGAACATTTACATCCCTACTGCACGGTTAAGCTGCCCCATCACACCTCTGACCCCCTTTTGAATCACAAATGGGACGAGACAGGGGTGTCCCCCTGTCACCCTTGTATTCGCCTATGCATAGAACCCCTTGCGCAGCAAAATTTGAGCCCCCGGAAAAAAGGGGGGTTTTAAGGTGAAAGCAAAGAATTTAAGCTTTCCCCATTCGCCCTGACATTCCTTTTTAAATTTGAGGCCTTTCAATTTCTTTCCCCTCTCGCAGCTTTTTTAGAGCGGTTCGGTGCTTTTCAGGCTACAAGGTTTCACCGGCAAAGATGAGGCTTCCCCCTCAACTTGCCCCCCGAGATTCTGGACCCCTCAAAAGGGAATTTCCCTTTTAAAAGGGGGGGCCCACCCCTTTGTATCTGGGGGTCACGATACGAACAGGTACGACACTCTCTATCAGGCCAACTTTCCCCCAATTTTTGGACTGAAGCCCTCCCGAGCAAGGGCACTCACTCCTATCTCCTCTTTTTTGGCAGGATCAAAGCGCAAAAAGACGATCCTCCCTAATTTTTTTGTATTATTTGAGACATCCCAATACCTACCCTATAAAAGAGTTGAGGTTCTTTAGGGAGCTCCCTGCCTTTTTCTGGTCCAGGGGAGGCATTTGGTGGGGAGCTAATGATGGGAGTAGGCAATGGGGGTTTTGGGGGTGCCCCAAATTCCTCCCTTATTATGGGGGCCCCCTCCCCGAATCCCGCATGGTCGCTTTAAGGTCTATGCAAAGTGGATGGGGTGGAGAGACTTTGGTAGCCCCCAAATTTACCTGAATTGTTCCTTTGGCACTCCAGATCCTGCCATGTAGGACTGCAAATTTTGGGGCCCATTAGGTTCCCTTTAAAATCTGGCAAACGTGTAGGGAAAAGGGTTTTATTTGGCTTCCCCCGGCTTCTCCTAGACTTGTTCTTTTGGGACCCCCCTTTTTTCCCCCAGGCTCGGGGTTCTTTGCTACCAGGTGGGGCGCGATCTTTTCCGCTTCCAGACATTGCGGATTTTCGGGATAGGAAGTTGCTTCCTTTTGAAATCCCCAGGGGAACACATTTTCCAAACTCCCCCTGATTTCCTACCTCCAAATCTCACCTTCTATTCCTGTAGGTATCTCGGTATGTGCCCCCCACAGCCTTTGAAAACTTGTGCAAGGTGGGGGATCAACCCGAGCCTGACTCACTATCTATACGCTTTTGGGCGATGCGTGGACGGGGAAAAATGTCCCCCCCAAAAATATGGCAAAAGGGGGGGCCACTTGGGAGGGAGGTCCCCAAGCCCCCATGGCAGCCACTGGAGGGCCGCGGCCCGATCGTCGGGGTGGAACCGAGGGAGAATCTTAAAAAGATTCCCCTTTACTGGTACCAACCCCTTGGGTTTCCCCAAAGGTTCCCTCAAACTCCATCGAGCTGTTGGGATGTGGGAATTGCTCGGGACCCTTCCCCACATATTTGGGATTGTCCCCGGGTCCCAACCATTTTGGGGGGAATAAAGGCTTTTTGAACAGGGGGTTTTGGAAGTAGATGTCCCCGGATCGTGATATACCTACTGTTGATGTTTTGGGTCTTTCCCAAGGCTAAGGCCAGATTCTTATTTCATGTCCCCACACTGAGTGTTGTATCAAACAGGGGGGAAGCGGCGTGCCCCCCCCCAGGGTCTGATTGGTAGGGGGGAAATAGGAGAGACCCGCCCAATGGAAAATCTACGGCGTTTAATAAAGGTAGACAATTTGAGAAAATCGGGGTGTGTGGGATGCACACCCTGTTGGGACTGCTGGGTTCCTTCCTTTTGTTTCCCCCCCCCCCCCCCCTTGCCGCCCCTGTCTTTTTTTGTGTATATGTTTTATCTTTATCTATTTTCATGTGATAGTTTGGTTTGTACCCAGGGAGGCGATCGCCCGGGGTTGGGGGGCTGTTCGGGGCGACAAATCGCTTCATGCCCCATATGGGCTATCCCCGCGGCGGGGAAGCGGGTCGGGGTATTTTCATGCTGGTGATCAATCGGCGGGTAGATGCTTCCTGTACCCCTTGCCGGGTTGAGAGGTCACCAAGCCCCACAAATAGCAAAGGACGGGGGGCCCTTTTCCCCACCCGTGACCCTGTGTTACGCCCTTCCTGAAGTAGTTAGCATTTTACAAAGGGGTTTGGGGTTTGTTAATTTGCTATATTTCCTTTTAGTTAGGTGGAAGTTTGTTTGTTATTTTTATGTGTTTATTGGAAAAAATTTTGAAAAAAACATAAGTTATAAAAAAAAAAAAAAAAATTTTGGGGGGGAAATGCCATTAAAAGCCCCCATTTCTGTTCCAAAGGGGCCTGATTTTTGCTGTAAATTTTACAGCAACATGACCCCCAAAAATTATAAATATGACTTCTCAGCCAATTAAAAATTGTGATGGAGAAAAGCCACTTAGAAGCCAAAATTTTGTTCCCAAAAGGCCATAATTATAGCTGTTTCCACAAAACAACATGACTAAAACATTGCAAGGAAAAAATTCCAAAGAAAAAGTGAGTAAAGGAATACGGTATTGCATGAAAACCTTGCTGTCTTTTACAGTCTCCTACAGCAAAAAACCCGCAAAAGAAAGTTTGGGAAAAAAAATAAAAAATGCAGTAAGAAATGATCATTTTAAAAATAAGTTTTCAAGAGGACCATTTCTGTTTGAAGAGGAATGTGAAGTAGACCGGCAACTAAGTGTTGACCTCGGCAATTGGGGCCACAACATCATCAGAGATCCATGCCTGATTCATCTTGATGAAAGTCAAACGATCCACATTATCTGTGGAAAGCCAGATGCGTTTGTCTGTAATGACTCCTCCAGCTGTGCTGAAGGTCCGCTCAGATATGACGCTGGCTGTTGGGCAGGACAACACCTCTATGGCGTGGCGAGCGAGCTCAGGCCATTCGTCCATTTTGGATACCCAGAAGTCTATTGGGTCCGGAACACATCCAAAAACATCGGTGTTGAGACGCAGATAGTCGTGTACCATTATCTTAAGCTGGTCTCTGTGTGTTGGATGTGTGCCCTGCATTGCATGCATTGATGAGGTGGTAAATAAAGATTTCCAGAGGTCACCCATTAGGCTTCTGCCACCTTGCCTGCTGCTGCCGCTACGGCTACTTGGCACTCTTCTGCTGTCACGTCGCTGATGTTGTTCCACCGTGACATTTGAAGAACCTGAATCAGACGCAACAGAAGCCTCCACTTGAGCAATCATCAAGGTCACCAGATCCCGCATATGACTCTCTATTTGGGTGGGTGGAAGGACAGAGCTGAGTTTTGTTTTGTTATGGGGATCCAGGAGGGTGGCCACCCAGTAACTGTTGTTCATTTTTATGGCCTTAATGCGAGGATCATGTTGGAGGAAATGGAGCATCCAAGCACTCATGTGAGAGATGGAGCCTTGATTTCCCAAGCCTCTGGGTCGAGGGGCACTAGCAAACTGATCTTCCTCATCTTCCTCCTCCGCCTCAAATTCGCGCCAACCTCTTTCCAAGGCAGGGACGTCGGTAACGTAAGTGTCTAGGAATACCTCCTCCTCCTCCTCCTCCGCTTCCTCCGGCACAGCTTCAACACAGCCCTGACTTGCCTGAGATGATGCACCCGGAGAGCTGATGCGCTGCCTTGCACTAGCCCTGTACCCCGAACCACTGCCTAATGAAGACCGATGAAATTGTGAAACTGTCGGGCCTTGTGGATTTGACGGAGAGAAAGGCTCTGTGTCCGCATCTGTGTCCGTCTCCTCCTCCGTCGCTGGCGGGACCTGTTGTTTCAGAGTGTCCAACGATCGTTCCAGAACTAAGATCACCACAATGCTCATGCTGACAAGGGCATCGTCCGCACTGACCATTTTGGTGGCTTCTTAAAAACTGGCAAGGATGGTGCAGAGCTCTTTCACCTGCCTCCACTCTCGGTGGCTCAACACCCCGAGGTCCGCACCGCTGCTTGTCAGGCCATGTGTCACTTCGTACTGCGTAATGGCATTGCGCTGCTGCCACAATCGCTGGAGCATGTGGAGGGTGGAATTCCAATGTGTTGCCACGTCAACAATGAGACGGTTGACGGGGAGGCCGAGCTGACGCTGCAACGCAGCCAGGCGGGACGAAGCAGGGTGCGAACGGCGGAAGTGCGAACTTAGACTTTGAGCCTTCCTCAGCAGGCAGTCCAGACCCGGGTAGCTCTTTAGAAATTTCTGGATGACAAGGTTCATGACATGTGCCAGGCAAGGGATGTGCTCCAGCCTACCGATCTTAAGGGCGGCCAGCAGATTTCGCCCGTTATCGCACACCACCTTGCCTGGCACAAGGTTCTTGGCACCCAGCCAGCGCTCGGTCTCGTTACGGAGAGCCGTCCACAGCTCCTGACCTGTGTGTGGACGGTCTCCAAGACAGATTAATTTCAACACGGCCTGGTTTCTCTGGGCCCGTGATGCCACCAGAGGACCTTGGGGGAAAGAACCCTGCACCATCCCTGCGGTTTTGAAGAGAGTGCGCCGAGCCTGAGAGCCACCGTCATGACCAGAGACATCCACCCAGCTCACCCAGTGAGCTGTCACAGAGATATAGTGGCCTTGGCCGTGCTTACTAGTCCATGTGTCGGTGGTGAGATGGACTTTTCCGGACACAGATGCAGACAACGCGCTTGAAATTTTAGATGACACATGGCTGGCCAGGGCAGGGACGGCTTTTCTGGCAAAGAAATGCCTGCTCGGCATCTGATATTGGGGGCAGGCAAGGGCCATGACGTGGCGGAACCCATCTGTGTCCACCAGACGGAAAGGCAACATTTCCAAGGCCAAAAGCCTGGCAATGCCGACATTCAGGCTTTTGGCTTTGGGATGGTTTGGGTTAAAGTGTTTCTTCTGCTCCCAAACCTGGAAGACAGAAGGCTGGCTGCTAGACTGGCCGCTGTACGGCATGCAGGTCGTCAAACTGGCGGAAGGAGAAGGGGTAGGATGGGTCTCTGGTGCTGCTGTGGTACTCGGGCAATGGTGGAGGCTGAAGCGGCGGCTGATCCCTGATCATGACTCTGAGAGACATGGGCAGCTGAGGAACGCTTGGTGGTGGTGGAGGAGGAGGAGGCAGAGACAGAGGGTGTGACAGTGGTTGGAGGCCCGGCGTCGGTCTGGCCTTTTTTGGCCAAGTGTTGCCTCCATTTCAACTCATGCATTTGCTGCATGTGACTAGACATGTTGGTGGTGGTTAACCACCTAAGGTTCTTGCCTCTACTTATGCGTTTACGGCAAAGGCGGCATATGACATCGCTGGGTGAATCAGAGGCTTGCTCAAAGAAGGCCCAGGCTTGAGAGGTCCTGGACCTTTTTGACGGCGATAAGCGAGGAGCGGGGTTTGCGCTGACCGTGGCTGGCGGAATCATATCAGCGGACATCTGCAACCGCCCTCTCCCTTTTTGAGGCGGGACCCGTACTGACACTACCCCATCGTCTTCCTCCTCATCCAGTGATGAAGCGCTCGCAAGCAAATTCTGCTGAAAAGACCACGTTGGATCCGCAATGTCGTCATCATCATCATCATCATCATCAACACAGGTGACTTCGTCGTCCTGACATTCTGCATCCAGGAGCTGCGGGCTACAAGCAAGAGGGACTGCAAGGCGTTGCCGACCGCCCTGGATTTTTGCCGATTGACCGGCTTCCTTCTCCTCCTCTGATGACATCAGTAACTGGGCGTCAGAGCAGACAAAATCATCCTCTTTGGCCTCTTGATCTTTTAACATGCCTTCTGACCCCAACCGCATTTTGTCATCAAAGAGGTCTTCAGAAAATGGATTATCCACAGTGGTGGGTACACGAGTTGACATTTTGGCTGCTTCATATTGGACGGATGCTGATGATGCTGATGACGACATTTGTGGCCGAGACTGAGAGGACGAGGAGGTAAGACTGCTGGATGCAGGTTGCATTAACCACTGAAGAACAGATGGCGACGCTGTTCGTTACTGAGATTCACAGGGCCTGCGCCTTTTAGTCATGTCCCTGCGACGCGCACAGAGCTGGGAGAGGATCAGAGGGGCGCCTCCGGCCCTGCGGGCTCCCAGTTGCAGAAGGAGTCCTGCATGCTCCAAGTGGACTGCCATCCAGACAGTGAGTCTTGCTCCAACTCTCCCTTATCTGCCAGCTTAAGAGGGAATCATCTGGGCTGCTGGTCAGTGACACTGAGGCTCCTATCCCTAAGGCCTTGCCTCTCTCTGGGTCACCCTCTCCCACTGTGGGGCCTTCACAGACCAGATCTCCTGTCCTGGACTCCCCACTTATTGTGGAAGCTGGCCCCCTGAATGCAGGAGTCACTGAAGGCGCAGCTACTCCCTTGGCGGCACAGTGGGGGCCCTTGAGCTTGGTATCTCCTACCTCCTGTACCTCAGGTGGCCCCAATGCCACCCCTGACAGGGGTTATGGCCTTTATTCCTCCCCATCCTGGGGGGATGACTCTGGTCGAGCCCATAAAGAGAGTACTGTGGGGGGACGGTCATCAATGACGCCTGTGCCCGCTACCTCCACGTCCAGCCACTCTCCACATGCTTTTCTTCTGGCGGCCTCTCCCTCGCAGGTGTGCAACAGCCTGCACTCTGTCCTGAGGGCTCCTACCTCCATTCCCAGTTTCCCAACGCAAGGGCCTCCTACCCCATCTCCAGGAACTGCATTTGACCATACCAAGACAGGATCTGGGGTTGCGATGTGCGCATCTGCCACGGCAAGCCAGCCGATAACCCTGGCGGACCTTCAGCTTCTTACACAGAACCTCCCCACCAGACAGGACATTTATTCTATGACGAAGCGGCTCTTGGATGAGTACAGGAAGGATTTTGCTCAATTTCGTTCTGATCTATCAGCTGTGACCACCAGGGTGGATACCCTCCAGCAGGCTCGGACTCCTCTTCCACTTCTCTTTCCGCTTTACAGGGAGTGGTGCAACAACATTCATCTCAATTGTTTGCCCTTCAACAGCACCTTGATGATGTGGAGAACAGAGGGAGGAGGAATAACCTTCGGATCCGGGGCCTTCCAGAATCGGTGCCTGCTTCAGACCTCTATTCTACTATATCACAAGTCTTCAACACTATCTTGGACCGTGACCCAAATACCTACATAGAGCTGGACCGAGTTCATAGAGCCCTACGTCCTCCTAGTAAGGACTCTCAATGCCCAAGAGACGTAGTCTTAAAAAGGCTCGGACAACAGCAATTGCAAAGGCGTTGCAAAGGGTAACCTCACTTGAGCTCCTCCTCAAACAGGTCCTCTCCAATTTGGTGCTGCAGGACTAGCTGTTGGCCAGATTGGAGGTCTGTCTATTGTTTGAAGCTTCCTGGGGTAGACTTTTGCAAAATGGTCGAAGCAGGTTCTATGAATATGGGAATAAAAGTGGTCGGCTCTTGGCAAGGGCAATTGGGAGCAGAACAGCACAATCCTTGGTTACTAGCATTAAAAATAGCACGGGCGCCCTGGTTCATTTCACTCCTGAGATTGCAAGTGAGTTTCAATCATTTTACTCCAAGCTGTATAATCTCTTCGGTGGTGGACCTCCCCACCTTCTTTGGGGCGTGAACCTCCCTCCCCGTTCCCGACTCTCCCGGATGAAATCATCCAGCAGCTGGAGGACCCTTTCTTGGCAAGGGAGTTGGAATTGGCCAGTGGGGACCTTCCCAGTGGGAAAAGTCTGGGGCCAGACAGTTTTCCCAGTAAATTTTTGCAAACCTTGCTCCACCCTCTTTCCCCAGTCCTTCTGAATGCTTTCGGCGTTGTCTCTGCCTCTTCTCCCTTCCCCAGGGAGACCTCTGCGGCCCATATCACAGTGTTGCCCAAACCGGGTAAGGACCCGCAGGTCTGTGGCAGCTATAGACCGATCTCCCTTCTCAATGGGGACTGTAAAATTTATGCCAAATTGCTGGCGAACCGTCTCAATCCACTCCTGAACCTTGATTCATCCGGATCAGGTGGGTTTTACCCCGGGTCGAGAGGCTAGGGACAATACGTTGAAAACATTGGACGTTATTCATTATGCTCAGTTGCATGGGGAACCCTTGATGATCCTATCTCTTGATGCTGAGAAAGCCTTTGACAGGATCTCCTGGGACTCTCTGACTGATACCCTCAAGCATGTGGGACTTGGCCCCATCTTTACTGCCAAAATATTAGCGCTTTATCAAAACCCCTCTGCGAGAATTAAAGTCAATGGCACCTTATCAGGATCCGTGGATATTTTAATCATGGAACACTTACTGGCCGCTGTGTAATCCAACCCGAATATCAAGGGCATCACGATTGGAGGGCAGGAGCTTAAGTGCTCGGCGTTTGCAGATGATCTATTAATTTATCTGAAGGATCCCTTTATATCCATCCCCTCAGGACTTCCGGTTCCGGCGCGTGCATGGTGGGCTACAAACACTGAGAGCTCCGGCCCTGCTCCGTCTTCTCACGGGCATCCCCGCCTCATACCTGCAGCCACAGCGGCACTTTTAAGTGCTAAGACATCAGAGCGCATCCCGGTACCGGAGCCAGGGGTGCCTTACTTAGCGGGGGCCCGCGCGTGGATATATACCCGGAGAACCCGGGACGCCGACCCTGCCACACAAGATGGTGCCGGATACTCCGCGCTCCAAGAGGAACGGGCGCGGACAACATTCAGTGCTAGAGATGGACACTGAAGAGGGGGAAACCGGCTCAGGCTGTGAGAGCTTCAGCTCAGAGGTATTTACAGACCCCAGTATAGAGCAGCAAGCCAGCACTGAGACCACGCCAGCAACACTGCAGGGTACAACCCCAGCAGCACGGGGGTTAAAGATGCCTGAGCATGATTTAGAGGAGTCTATCCCCGGCCTAAATGTCTCCTGCAAAGCCATGGCAGTCACAGTAGCCAAACTACTCGCCCCAGATATACTAGCTTCTTTTGAGGCTACCATCTCTGCCTCAGTAAAAGCATCAGTGACCTCCGCAGTCTCATCCTTACATGATGAATTGAAAAATCATTCAGGCCGTATTGTGGAGGCAGAAGAGAGAATAGCTGTGGTGGAGGATGACATCCTGGGTGTAAAAAGCACCATGGAGAGATTACTCAAAAGAACCAGTTATCTACAAGAAAAAGTGGACGACCTAGAAAACCGTTCCCGTAGGAACAATTTGAGAATCATAGGGTTAAATGAATCGATCCAACAAAAGAACCTGCATGATATTTGTTCAAAACACATCCCGCAAGCTCTTGGTCTTAAGGGGCCCCTGAAGGTAGAGCGTGCACACAGAGTAGGGCCTCCAAGATCTGCACCCCAGGAAGACCTGAGACAAAGACCCAGGCCAGTCATAGTGAAATATTTGGACTATGCCGAAAAAACCCTGCTCCTGCAAGCATTTCGCTTCCTCAGGTCACCACTACTATACCAGGGCGATAAACTCCTATTATTGGCGGACTACTCCATTGAAGTGGCTAAGAAAAGGGAAATATTTCTCTAATATCTGCACCGCTGTGGTTAAAAAACAAATCCGCTTTAATCTACAGTTCCCGGCCATTTTAAAAAATTTTCCAGTGCAGGGAGCGCCGATCATTTGCAGAAGACTGTCTGACAAACTTATCCCAAAAGAGGAGACGTTTGGGTCAGCCGGAAGAAAAGCGGCCAGAAAACGAGGGGAGGCCTCGACGTCAAGCTAACAAGAACAAAACAGCTCAAGAACAAGAGGAATCCCGCCAACAACAAGGACAATTCCGGAATTCAAGAAAGCGCTGAGCTCGATTAGGTCCCTGGTCTTAGGACCGGTTTTCCTATTTAAAAGTGAAAATTCCTGCTTGATAGCCAGCCACTGCAGTCTGACTGCAGAAGGTACAGTTACTTGGCTGGAAGAGAGGAATAGCACTTCCATTAATGTTTACATGGTTTGACTGTTCTCTTGAAATTTTAAGGGCAGGTTTTGGGCAGAAATGTTGTTTTGTACATAAGACGGGAGGGAAAGGAGTACCGTATAGTGGTTATCTTTAAAAAGTTTAGGAGGAAAGTATTAGATGCACGAAAAAAGAGAAGTCAATAAGATAAGGAAAGGAAAAGGGTGGTGGGAAAGGAGGCTTTTGTTTGGTTTAGTTGTTTTGGGATTAGTGGGGGGATTGGGAGGAACTTATACCTTGCTTCTGGGTTTGTTAGCACTGTTTTGTGTAGATCTAAGTGGTGTGGACCATGCGTTTAGTTACGTGGAATATAAAGGGGCTACGTTCCCCCCATAAGAGAACGATGGTGCTAAGATATCTCAAGAAGCTTAAGCCAGATGTAGTTGTGCTACAAGAATCTCATCTCACAGATAACAATTTATTTCGCCTCAAAAAGCTTTGGGTGGGAAAGGTATTGGGGTCGCCCTCCATCCAGGGGAAAGCAGTAGTAGTTATGCTATTCAATAAAAATACACCATGCAAAATCATTGAGCAGGTGAAGGACACTGCTGGATGAATATTGAGAGTTAAACTAGAAACTCCAGCGAGGAACCTCGTCTTTTTCAATGTTTATGCCCCAAATACACAAGATAAACTTTTTTTTCACCAGATAGGGACTTCCATCCTGAAAGAGAGCGGTAATAATATATTAGTTGGGGGTGACTTCAACTCCGTCATGAACGAGTTAGAGGACAGAAAACGTACAAACAAACTCTTGGGGACGGGTGGACCTAGGCAGAGCCTCTTGAGCTCCCTTTGGGACACTACAGGGCTGACGGATGTCTGGAGGCATTTCAATTCGGAGGAAAGACAGTTCACCCACTTCTCCCATGTGCATTTGTCTTGGTCCTGATTGGACTACTTCCTGACAAACGCCTCTTTGTTGGGAAGGGTTGACTCCATTGAGATAGGAGATTTAGTCATATCAGACCACTCCCCGGTACTGATTAATCCTAAGGACCTCCACCCCAAAGGCACAGACATATTGTGGCGATTCCCGGGAAAAATCATGGCAGACGATCACTTCAAAGAACTGCTAAAAAGATGGTGGAAAGAATATGCGCAGGACAACCATGCTCACACAGGGTCTCCTGCGCTTTTCTGGGACACAGGAAAGGCGGTAATGAGGGGAAGAATAATGTCCTACTTGACTGCAAAGAAAAAGGCTGCTAGGGGGAATTTTGACAAGGCAACAGCTCAACTTAGACAAACCTATACCGCTTATTTGAGCCTTCCCAAGAAAGAAAATAAATTGCGATGGGTTTCAGCCAAGGATCAATATGAGTTTCATCAGAAAAATCTTGAGCTGTTCCTGGCGGATAGAATGAGGGCTTCCCTATTCCGTTTTGGCAACAAATCGGGCCGTCTATTAGCAAATTTGGTTAAAAATAGTAGGGGGCCGAGGGGTATCCTGTGCCTAAAAGACGGTAATGGCTCTATAGAGAAAGACCCAAAGAAAATCAATACCATCCTAGCCAAATATTACGAGAACCTGTACTCACAGCTTCCCTGTAACAACTCAAAGGGGGCTGAATTCCTTAAAAATATCCAACTAAAAGTTATCTCGGCAGACAACAGAGACAAATTAAATGAGCCCATTGGAGAGGAAGAAATAGCCGAGGTTATCAAGAGTCTACCAGCGGCCAAGGCCCCAGGCCCAGACGGCCTCGCTGGGGACTTTTATAGAATCCTGCTAGACGAGGTCACACCTACGCTGCTCAGTGTAGCTGGAGAAATAATACAACAGCAGGCCATGTTGCCCTCGGGCGATACAGCATATATATCAGTCATTCACAAAAAAGGCAAGGAACCCCTCCAACCAGAATCATACAGGCCAATCTCATTAATTAACCAAGACATCAAAATTATATCAAAAGTGATGGCTAACAGGCTATCAGCTTTGATGCCCAAACCCATAGGTATGCATCAATTAGGATTCATAAAAGGCAGATCAGTGGTTAAAAACATTAGAGCAGTCTTCGCAGTACAGGATGCTGTCGAGAGGGGAGTGCAGAACAGGTTGTCGCAGGCCTTACTAGGGATTGATGCAGAGAAGGCCTTGACAATATAAATTGGTACTGGCTGAATCTAGTTTTGGACAAGATGGGCTTCTCGGGCAACTTCAGAAATTATTTAATGGCCATGTACAGAACTCCCCAGGTGCGAATCCACACCCAGGGTTTTATCTCGGGGCCCATCCAACTTCAAAAGAGTACCAGGCAGGGGTGCCCACTATCTCCCATGCTGTTCAACATAGCATTAGAACCATAGGCTATTCACCTACTAAACTCAGATATCTTCAAGGGCATCAAAGTGGGGTCTAGAGAGGTTAAAATGACTTGCTTTGCAGATGACATGCTCTTCTTCATGAAGGACCCGATACAACACCTGGAAGGGCTTCTAGATACTCTGACGAAGTTTGGGGAGTTCTCAGGCTTCAGGATCAATAAACCCAAGTGTCAGTTACTGCCATTAGGTCAACATAGTAAATTCCCTGATAAAATGATGGGAGTAGAGGTGGTCAACACCCTAACCTACCTGGGTATTAGGATTGGATCCAAGGGAGCTATGGCATACCAGTTGAACTATCCTCCCCTGCTGGATAAGATACTGGCTGAGTTAGAAAAATGGAGAGACCTGCCCCTATCCATCATGGGAAGGGTTCAGCTGGTTAAAATGGTCAGTTTTGCGCGGCTCCTGTATCCACTACAGAACATTCCGCTACCGTTACGCCATACGGATGTTGATCGGCTGCGAAAGGCCTTTGCAAAATTTGTATGGAGGGGCAAAAGTTCCAGGATTAGCTACAAAAAACTTACTATCGGAAAACTGCAGGGGGGAGCTCAGCTCCCTAACATAAGACTCTACAATCTGGCAGCTATGTGGAGACACGTGCAAGATTGGTTAGAGAACTCTAATTTATTTTCCATTACTCTACTGGAATCACAGTTGGCTAGCCCCTGCGGTTTAGTGACACTCCTGCATCTTCCACTGAAAATGCACAGGGAGGAGGTTAAACAAAGCTTGGTTCTGAAGGACACTTTGGCAACGTGGCGCCATGTGAGAAAAATGTTTAAAAGGCCCATGTACATTTCACAGTTCTTTCCACTGTGGGACTCACCCGCGTTCAGTGCAGGGAAAGAAAACAAACTCTTTGCTGGATGGAAACAGAAAGGGATCCAGAAATTAGGGGATGTCTTGTCACCCTTAGATGGCTCACTACTCAAATGGAGAGAATTAGACGAAAAATTGGGGTTGGGCACTAAACATCTATTCCAATATAAGCAGCTACAGATTTTCTGCAAAGCATCAGTGACAAATCTCCATTCTTTAGGGGAATCGAAGGAATTCTTGGAGCTCTGTAAAAGGGTAGGGGGCAGAGGAACACTGTCTAGAATCTACTCCAATCTACGCAACAAGGACATGGAACATTTGGGAAGTGTTCTTTTTAAGAGCTGGGAATCTCAACTTCCGGATCCTGAGATATCACAGAAAATTCTCAAGGGTTTCACTCTGGTGCGGCAGGCGGTAGTGAGTGAGCAATGGCGGGAGATTCTATTTAGGCTAGCACACAAATCAATCTATGCATTTAACATACCATATGGGAGTGAAGAGACCAAATACCTATTGGCCTGTCTGAAATGTGGCCAGGATAAGGCTAATCTCTTACATTGCATGTGGTCATGCGCAGAGGTTCAAGGATTCTGGCAGCAGGTTAGACAATTTATAAAAGATACATGGAACTTCTCGATCCCCTTTAATCCCCAAAGGTTTATTGTTTCACTTTGTCACTAGAGTCTTAGATCAGGGGGAGAGCCCAGTGGTTACGATGAAAGGGGTTCATATTACCCTGCTAGCGGCCAAGAAGTGTTTGCTATGGCATTGGCTTGATCCCAAGGTTCCGGAAATCTCGGAGCTTAGAGACAGCCTAAAACAAGCCTTGTATATGGAGAGGTTGGAAACTGAGAGGAATAAAGACAGAGAGGCTAAACGTTTTTTTGAAAAAGTGGAAGCAATTTATTTCTGCTCAATGCTCGAAAGAGGAGATAAAGGCAATTGTGGATAGGTTTAAATACACAGACTACTACTTCACGGAAAAACTAAGAGGGACATTGGGGAATCTAGATATTGAAGCATAATAGAATCCAGAGCATGGTGCGGTCGTTGGGCGTTGGTTTGGGGGGGTTGTTGGGAGGGGGAGTTATAACAACAAGAAGGGAATGAAGTCTATAATAATTGCATTAAAACCTGTTACTCAAGTCAACTTGTAAGATTATTATGTAATCATTATACCTGCTCATTGTGTTATTCATTGTTTCTGACTTGTTGTGACTGAACTCCGGAATAAATAACTTGTTTAAAAAAAAAAATATCCCTCCCATCCATGCTGTCCGAGTTGGATAAATTTAGCCTATGGTCTAACTACAAAATTAATTACTCAAAATCGGAAGCCTTGAATATCTCTCTTGACCAGTCCACTGTCCAGGCCATTAAATCTAACTTCTCCTTCTCTTTGCCTGGGAGGGAGATTTCATACTTTGGGATTAAAATTCCTAAAGATCTGTCGCAACTGTATGAGTGCAACTTCCATTCCCTGCTGGTTAATATTTCTCGATGTCTGGAGGTTTGGGGACGGGGTGACTTCTCAAGGTTTGGCAGAGTGAATATTATTAAAATGTCCATACTTCCGAAACTGCTATATCTGTTCCAGACGGTCCCGATTCCCCTACCCTCTTCCTTCTGGGTTAAACTCCAACGATGTTTCACCAAGTTTATATGGTGCTCTCATCGCCTGAGACTTAAAAGGGAACTGTTGTCTAGGCCCAAAACGGAGAGGGGTCGGGGGGGGGGGGGGCTTGCCTGATTGAAAGGTCTATTACCAGGCTGCTGCTTATGTTAGGTTTTTGGATTTGGTTCAGAGTCCCCAGGATAAGCTTTGGGTGGGCGTTGCACAAACAGTCTCTCCCCGGGCCCTTCCGTGGGCCCAGAGCCTCTCGACCTGAGACTCCAAACTCCTGTCCTTCAGTACAGCCCACACGCTCTCTATAATAATGAAATCTAAGGCCCCGTCCCCCTTATTGAAACTAGCTGGCCCCCTTTTTCCCATCTCGGATAATCATTTATTTCCCCCGGGCACCTCTGGGCGGTCATTCCTAGGGAGATCTAAATGTCGCCCCCTCCTCACAGTGCAGACACACAACAGGGGTGCCTTGTTACCCCTAGCGGATTTGACCAGGATTGCCCTCCATCTGATAGGCACAGGTTTGAATACCTGCAGCTTCGGCACTTCTTTAATTCTACTGTCAAAAGAAGAGTCTCTCTTAGAGCACTTTCTCCATTTTAGGAACTATGTGTCGCACCATCGCTCCTCAGGCATCTGATCTCCCTGCTCTTCCAGTGGCTAATCCCGTCCACTTGTCAGGACCTTCCTCATTATTGTAGGGCCTGGGAAAGAGAGCTACGGAGGACCTTTACGGTTGATCAATGGAGAAAGTGCTTTTTTCTCACACACAAGGCAGTGATAGTCTGCAAAGCACAGTTAACAAGCTTTAAAGTTTTGTCCAGGTGGTACAGGGTGCCGGCTCTGCTTCACAAATGGTTTCCTAGTGTTCCGGACACCTGCTGGAGGTGTAATTTGGAGGCAGGGTCTATGTCCCATATTTGGTGGGGGTGCCTAGTCTTGCAGCTCTTTTGTAAAAAAAGTCCTTCAGGCTATCTCGGATTGTTGTGGGACCTCTATTACGGAATGCCCAGAAGCAGCTCTTTTATTTATGTTCCCCTTTTCGCAATCCTCCTACAAGAAATCCCTGACGCGACATCTATTACAGGCAGCAAAGACAGTGATCCCCCACCGCTGGCGTCAATCCGTTCCTCCGTCTGTCACTGACTGGGTGGAGGAGGTGCCTTCTATTCATTGTATGGAGGAGTTGATCGCCCATAGCCCGAGGAGTCAATTAAAGTTTTGCACACTTAGAGGCCTTGGACCCTTTATCAATCCTCCCGGGACTTTCGGGCTATCTTGGGGTGATGGCTGGGGTGTTCTTTTGACCCAGCCACTCCCTCCACCAGCGGGGGGGGCTGGTTATGGTGGTTGGGCCCTTGGCGGTTGTAGTATTTTTATAGGGACAAACCCTCCCATTGTATAGCTCTCGGTGTGGTGACTTGTGCTTTTCCGGTGTCTGGCGGTGTGGACTCCCTTTCCCTTCTTTTCCCTTTATCTTTTTCTTATTTGTTATGATCATTGGAGTTTTGAGACCACTTAGATTTGCAGACGTTCAGAGCTCTGGTCCACTGCGAGGGGGGGAGTCTGTTAGGTTCCGCCGTTCAGTTGTGGATGTTACTTAGGACTCTTCTATTTGTAGATATGTAAATCGGTGGTCACGGTACTAGGGGTCTACCCGACGGTATTATGCTCATTGTTTTGTCTTCTGCATCAACACTGTAGTGCCTTTGTTCATTTTGTGGTTATTTGATTATTATATACTTATTGAAAACTGTTTTACTAAAAATCTATTATCGGAAAAAGTTATATGGATATCAAAAGGTGGTTTTTGCACCAATTAAATACACCAACAGTTACTACAAAATTTCTGTATCCAAATTCAAGTACAAGGTGGCTATTTGAAAAAAACTGGGGCGCACCAAAGTGCAATACAGCTATTTAAAAGTTATACGGATAACAAAAGGTCATTTTTGCACCAATGAAATACACCAACAGTTACTACAAAATTTCTGTATCCAAATTTAAGTACAGGGTGGCTATTTGAAAAAAAAATGGGGCGCACCAAAGTGCAATACAGCTATTTAAAGGTTATAAGGATAACAAAAGGTGGTTTTTGCACTAATGAAATACACCAACAGTTACTACAAAATTTCTGTATCCAAATTTAAGTACAAGGTGGCTATTTGTAACAAAACGGGGGCGCACCAAAGTGCAATACAGCTATTTAAAATTTATACGTATAACAAAAGGTGGTTTTTGCACCAATGAAATATACCAACAGTTACTACAAAATTTCTGCATCTAAATTTAAGTACAAGGTGGCTATTTGAAAAAAACTGTGCCGCACCAAAGTGCAATACAGCTATTTAAAAGTTATAAGGATAACAAAAGCTGGTTTTTGCACCAATGAAATACACCAACAGTTACTACAAAATTTCTGTATCCAAATGTAAGTACAAGGTGGCTATTTGTAACAAAACGAGGGTGCACCAAAATGCAATACAGCTATTTAAAAGTTATACGGATAACAAAAGGTGGTTTTTGAACCAATGAAATACACCAACAGTTACTACAAAATTTCTGTATCCAAATTTAAATACAAGGTGGCTATTTGAAAAAATCTGTGGTGCACCAAAGTGCAATACAGCTATTAAAAAAGTTATACGGATAAGAAAATGTGATTTTTTTCACCAATTAAATACACCAACAGTTACTACAAAATTGCTGTATCCAAATTTAAGTACAAGGTGGCTATTTGAACAAAACTGGGGCGCAACAAAGTGCAATACAGCTATTTAAAAGTTATATAGATAGCAAAAGGTGGTTTTTGCTTCAATTAAATTCACCAACAGTTACTACAAAATTTCTGTTTCCAAATTTAAGTACAAGGTAGCTATTTGAACAAAACTGGGGAGCACCAAAGTGCATTACAGCTATTTAAAAGTTATACGGATAACAAAAGGTGGTTTTTGAACCAATGAAATACACCAACAGTTACTACAAAATTTCTGTATCCAAATTGGAGTACAAGGTGGCTATTTGAAAAAAAATATGTGGTTCACCAAAGTGCAATACAGCTATTTAAAAGTTATATAGATATCAAAAGGTGGTTTTTGCTTCAATTAAATACACCAACAGTTACTACAAAATTTCTGTTTCCAAATTTAAGTACAAGGTGGCTATTTGAACAAAAGGGGGGAGCACCAAAGTGCAATACAGCTATTTAAAAGTTATACGGATAACAAAAGGTGGTTTCTGCACCAATGAAATACATCAACAGTTACTAGAAAATTTCTGTATCTAAATTTAAGTACAAGGTGGCAATTTGAAAAAAAATATGTGGTGCACCAAAGTGCAATACAGCTATTTAAAATTTATACGGATAAGAAAAGGTGGTTTTTGCACCAATTAAATACACCAACAGTTACTACAAAATTTCTGTATCCAAATTAAAGTACAAGGTGCTGGCCAAAAAGTGGTAAAATATGCCATTTCAATGCAGGTTCAAAGCAGAGTCTGGGCTGCACAATATACACCCTCCTTTTCAAAGCCTGTCTGTACATCCGTCCGGACATCGCTAGATGCTTCTTTAAAAGCTTGTGTCTAACTAAATGAAAACTGAAATTCTCTAATCTACCTATATTCTAATGTTCACAGCTAAAAGCATAGTTGTCTGTATGAATAAAGCAAAGAACTGTGTCTCTGAGCTGAGCTGTATTGAGAGATATGCAGCATATGTCTTTCTCTAATGTTAGACACTGAAAGACTGATGCTGAACAGGAAACGCTGAAACGAGGTCATGTGATTTTTCCAGCCAATGACAACCATATACATCACAGTCATGACGTCGCACACCCAGCTCACCCTGCTCTATGCTCTAAGATGGCGCGAAAATGGCGTGATAGTAATAGATTATCTGTCAGGTTGTCACCTAAAATATCGCGTGATCGGAAATTTCCGATTAGCCTAAAAATCGTGCCGATTTCAACTTTGTAGATTGTAATCACTCATCCCTATTAATAATGTCTGTGAATTAATTTTATGAAACACCTGTCTGTTCAAAATTTGTAAAACACCACTTAAAATGTTCCATGAGGGGTGTATGTTCCAAAATTGGGTCACTTTTGGGTGTTTTATAATTTTCGTTCACATCCCAGAATGTGCAATTGTCAGGACATGCTGTGTATTTCAGCAAAATAGGAGTGTCATGGGCATAATTGCTATGTCTTCTTCATGGCGTGTATCGGGGGGCAGCCAAATTCTAGGTTGACATGTGGGGTGTCCCTAATACGGGGAGACATGGCAGAAAATTGGGAATCTAATTTTTCAACTTTGCGCAAGGCGTGTCGCTGTTATGTGCAGTTAGATGGCGAATTATGCATAAACGTCAGTTTTCCCATTTTTTTCCTTTTTTAATTTGCATAATCAGTCTTTGAAAAAGTGTTTTTATGAAACACCTGTGGGGTTTAAAAATATGAATTAAACCCCCAAAAAAATTTTCCTTGGGGGGTTGTAACTTTCCAAAATGTTTTCCCATTTTTTGGGTTTTTTTAAAAATTTTCGTTCACATCACAGCTAGGGGTTGGCGATTGCTTTGGCCCCCTATCGAGATCGTCGATAGTCATAGGGGGGCCGCTATCGAAAAGGTTTTCGATATTGGGACATGTTTAACCGATTACCATTAAAGAAAAAAGGGAGAGAAAATAACCCCCTTTTTTTATTACACCCAAAAAAGGGCTGGAGAAAGATAAAATAAACATCCACAACATTAAAAATTGGGAAAAGCCCTAAAATTTAGGAAACCACACTTAGAAAAAAAGTCACAAAAAAAAAAATTCACAGACCATTTCCCTATCCCTGCCCTTGAAACCACACCCTGCCCTTAAACCTGCATCACCCCAAAAATTTAAAAAAGTGCCAGAAGGCATAGGGATTTGAAACCATAAATTTTAACTTGAACTGCCCATTGAAAATCCCTGTCCGGGAAACGAAATTTACCCCCAAACCCGCATGCCCCCCCAAATTTAAAAAAAAGTCCCCCGAAAAAAGGAGTCTTTCAACCACCTTTTTAGTTTCACTGGACATTGACTATACCTTTCCTGGGCCACACCCATGACCCCCAAACCTGCAGCCCCCACATTAAAAAGTGCCGGAAAAAAGTCTTTCAACCACCATTTTATTTCATTTTGGACTTTAAACTATACCTTCCGGGGGCCACAGAAAGGACCCCCCAAAACCTGCATGAACCCCCCCCTTTTAAAAAAAATTTAGGGAAAAAAGGAAATTTTTTCAACCCCCTTTTTATTTTTCATTTGGACATTGACTATACCTGTCCGGGGCCACAGCGGGGGCCCCAAACCTGCAAAAACCCCCACTTTTAAAAAATTGCCGGAAAAAGAGTTTTTCCAACCACCTTTTTTTTTTTTAAACTGGACTTTTGACTATCCCCTGTCCGGGCCACAGCATGAGCCCCAAACCTGAAAGGACCCCCACAAAAAAAAAGGGGATGGAAAAAAGGAAAGTTTTTAAACCCAAATTTTTTTTTCAGGGGAAAAATTGACTATCCCCGCCGGGGCCCAAAGCAACCCCCAAAAACCCTGCATAAACCCCCCCCTTTAAAAAGTCCCGGGAAAAAAGGAGCCCTTTTCAACCACCTTTTTTTATTTTTCACTGGACATTGACTAAACCTGCCTCCCCCACAGCAGGGACCCCCAAAAAACCCAAAATAAACCCCCACTTTTTAAAAATCCCGGGAAAAAAGGGAGTTTTTCAACCACCATTTTATTTTTCAATTACTTTACTATACCGCCCCGGGGCCACAGCATTAGCCCCAAACCGCATGACCCCCACATTTAAAAGTGACAAAAAAAGGATTTCCTTTTAAAAACCACCATTTTAGTTTCAACGGGCATTAAACTATCCCCTTCCCGGGGGCCACAGCTTTAGCCCCAAACCTGCATCCCCCCCCAAAATTTAAAAAAGTGCCGGGGAAAAAGGAGTTTTTTAAAACCACCATTTTATTTTCCCTTTGGACATTGACTATCCCGGTCCCGGGGCCACAGAAAGGGCCCCCAAACCCTTTGCTTTACCCCCCCCCCCAATTTTAAAAATTTGAGGGGAAAAAAGGAGCTTTAAACCCCACCATTTTATTTTTCCCCGGCCCATTGACTAAACCGCCTTTGGGCCCAACCCCCCAAGAAGCCCCCAAACCGCAGGGAACCCCCCCCCAATTTAAAAAGTGCCCGGAAAAAAGGGACCCTTTCAACCACCATTTTAGTTTCACGGGACATTGACTAAAACCTTTCCTGGCCACAGCATGCCCCCGGGGCCCGGGATTTTTACATGGGGCGGGAAAGCCCGGGCGGGCTTTCCGGGTCATTATTAACCGCGGGTTTTTAAAAGCCCGTTTAAACCGCGCAACGAAAAAGGTCGTGCTGAACCCGAGTGGGGGAAAAGCGGAAGTGTGAGAACTCCACCCTTTCCCCCTGTACAAATAAAACCTGGGTAGCCTTGCCCCTTCCGAATGAGTGTGGACCAATTGAGTTTCCCCTTGGAAATACTGGGGGTTTAAACCGCCCCTTTTAAACCCCCAAGGGCCCTTTATTTGGCTTCCCTTTTTTCTCTTTTTACTCAACTTGCGGAGGAAATGGTCTCTGTACTTTTTTCTCTGTCTTTTGCCCATACCCCTTTTCCCTTTGAAAAAACCTACATCTGGTCAAGTTTTCCTGTATCTCCCTTGTAAAATTTAAAAGGGGAATTTTTTTTAACTTTCAATTTTGTACTTTGCAATTTTTTTTAGTACTTTAATTCAAGAAAACACTTTTTTTAAAATAGGAGGGAAATCCCCCCATTTTTTGGTTTCCTTTTTTTTTTCATTGAATTAAATGGGTTTTTTCCTCAAAAACAGGATTGATACTATTTTAAAAGTTTTCTTGCAAAAAAAAAGTCATTTTGCAATAGTGCCCCTTTAACAGTGTCCTACCTATTCCGATTCTGACAGAAACCACACCCTTAAAGCCATCTTTGAAAAATTTGGGTGCAAAAAAAAGGTCTTTAGAAAAAACCCTTTTTTAGAATAGGACCTTAGTATAGCGCATGTCCAGCAAAATCCCCCCCAAAAATTTCAAAGCATACCCTTGACCATTTTGGGGCCCAATTTTAAAGAACAAATGTTTTGTTAGAAACAACTTTTAGAATAGGACCTGTAGTAAATTTTGCATGTCACAGAAAAATCCCCAAAAAAAATTTCAAAGCTTTTGACCCTTGAGCCACTTTGGTAAAATTTGTGAAGAAAAAATTTTCTTTTAGAAACAACTTTTTTTAAGAATAGGACCTGAGAAAAAGCTGAAAGTCCCGGGCAAAAGGCCCCCAAAAATCAAAGAAAGACCCTTGACCACTTTGGAAAAAGGGTGAAAAAAAAATTTTCTGTTTAAAACAAAAATTTTTAAAAAAGGGACCTGTAAATACGGGCATTTCACAGCAAAATCCCCCAAAAAATTTCAAACCCTAAACCCTTAGCCACTTGGCCAATTTGTGAAAAAAAAGGGTTTTTGTTAAAAAACAACATTTTTTTTTTAAAAATGGGGTCTTTAAAAATTGCGAAATTTCAAAGCGCATGCCCCAAAAAAAAATTATAAAAAATGACTTCTCAGCCACTTTTAAAAAATTTTTGGGGGAGAAATCCATTTAAAAGGGCCAAAATTTCCTTTTCCCAAAGGACCATAATTATAGCGGGACTCACAGCAACATGACCCCAAAAATTTAAAAAAAAAATTTCTCACCCAAACTATTAAAAATTGTGGGGGAGAAATGCCACTTAAAAAGTCCCTTTTCCCTGTTCCAAAGGCCCAAATGATTTTGCTGTTTTCTCACAGCAAAAAATGACCTAAAAAAACCAAATGAAAAATGCAAAAATTTCCCTTAAGATAAAGTGGGGTAAAGGGAAATTTACGGTTTGTCATGAAACCTTGCTGTCTTTTACAGTCTCCTCCGGGCAAAACCATAAAAATAACTTTTGGGGAAAAGGAAAAAAAATTTGGCAGTAAGAAATGATCATTTTAAAAAAAAGTTTTCAAGAGACCTTTTTCTGTTTGAAAAGGAATGTGAAGTAACCGGCAAACTAATGGGTTTGGACCTCGGCAATTGGGGCCACAACATCATCAAGATCCATGCCTGAAAATTTATCTTTATGAAAGTCAAACCCATCCACATTATCTTGGAAAACCGGGTGCTTTGTCTTTTAATGACTTTCCCCCAGCTTGCTGAAGGCCGCCAATATGAAGGGTGGCTGCTGGGGAGGAAACACCTCTATGGGTTGACGGGGCCATCTCGGCCATTCTCCAATTTTTGGGTACCCAGAAGTCTATTTGGGGCCCGGCAACCCTGCAAAAAAAAATCGGTTTTTTTAGAAAGCAGATAGTCGGCAAACCCTGAAAAATTTAACTGATCTCTGTGGTTGGTTTTTTTTGTGTGCCCGATTGCATGCGTTGGTGAGGTGGAAACAAAGATTGCCAGAGGGCACCCATTAGGCTTCGGGCCCCCTTGCCTGCTCTGCCGGAATTTCCCTACGGGGACTCTAAAATGCCCGTCCCCTCGCTATTTGTTTCCCCCGTGACATTTTGGGGAAAGTGAACAACCCAAAAGATTTTCCCCCAGGGTTTATCAATCACAAGGTCTCCCCTTTCCTGCTTTTTTAAAACTCTATTTGGGGGGGGGAAGGGAAAATGCTTTTTTTTTGTTTTGTAAACCGGGGGTCCAGGAGGGTGGCCAACCCCCCCAACTGTTGTTCATTTTGAGGCCTTTAAAGCCCGGGGTCTTTTGGGGGGAAATGGAGCCCTCCAAGCAACTCAGGAAAAATGGAGCCCCTTTATTTCCCAAGCCTCCCGGGTCGAGGGGCACAGCAAAAAGATTTCCTCATCTTCCTCCTCCCCTCAAAGTCGCGGGCCAAAACCCCTTTCCCAAGGCAGGGGACTTTGGGGAACAACGGTGTCTAGGGGAAAACCTCCTCCTCCCCCCCTCCCCTGCCTCCGGCACAGCTTTTAACAAAAGCCCTGGCTTTCCTGAAAAATGCACCCTGAGAGCTGATGCGCCACCTTTTCACTGCTCTGGGCCCCCCCAAACCCCTGCCTAATGAAGACCGATGAAATTTTTAAACTGTTTGGGGCCCTTTTGGGTTTGAAAGGAGAAAAGGGGTTCCCCTGTTCCCCGCCGTGTCCGTCTCCCCCTCCGTCGTGGGGGGACCTGTTGTTTTTAAGTGTCCAAATCGTTCCAGAATAAGATCACCACAAGCTCTGGGTGGAAAAAGGGCATTGCCCGCCAAATGACCCCTTTTGGTGGGTTCTTCAAAACAGGGAAGGGGTTTCAGAGCTCTTTTTCCCTGCCTCCACTCCCCCGGGGGTTCAAACCCCCCGAGGTCCGGGACCGCTGCTTTTTCAGGGCCCTGTGTCCCCTTCGTACTGCCTTAAAGGCATTGCCTGCCTTTCCACAACCCCTGGGGCCCGTGGGGGGTTTGGAAAATTTCCCGCTGTTGCCCCCGTCAACCCAAAGAACGGTTTGGGCGGGGAGGCCGAGCTGAAGCTGCAACGCAGCCAGGCGGGATGAACAGGGTGCGAACGCGGAAAATGCGAACTCCCAAACCCCCCGAGGGGCCCTTTTTCAGCAGGCATCCAACCCGGGTACTCTTTAGAAAATTCTGGGCGACAAGGGTTTATACAAGTGCCAGGGAAGGGATGTGCTCCCCGCCCTTAAAACCCATCTTAAGGGCGGGAACAGATTTTGCCCCATTTTTCGGGAAAACCACCCTTTCCTGGCACAAGGTTCATTTTCACCCAGCCAAACCCGGTCTCGTTCTTAAGCCCCTCCACAGCTCCTGACCTTTGTGTGGAAAAGGGCCCCCCAAGGCAGATTAATTTCAACACCGGGCCCGGTGCCCCCTGGGCACGTGATGCCAAACCCGAGGGCCTTTTGGGGGAAAAAGCCCGCACCATCCCTCAGTTTTGAAGAGCGGGGGCCCAGCCTTTGAGCCCCCCGCAAACCCCCCGAACAACCACCCAGCTCCCCATGAGCTGTCCAGGAAAAACGGCCTTTGCCGGGGCTTAACTAGGTCCCTGGGGTCGGGTTTTTGAGATGGGGTTTTTTCCGGGCACAGATGCAGACAACCGCCTTGAAATTTTAGAAAACACTTGGGTGGCCAGGGCAGGGACGGCTTTTCTGGGAAAGAAATCCCGCTCGGGATCAGGGATTTGGGGGCAGGCGGGGGCCCTGACTTGGCGGAACCCAACTGTGTCCACCAGACGGAAAGGGGAACAAATTTTTAAGGCCCCAAAAACCTGGCAATTGGGCCCACATTCAGGGGTTTTGGCTTTTGGGGGTGGTTTTTTGGGGAAATTTTTTTTCTTCTGTTCCCAAACCTGGAAGCAGGAAGGCTGGGGTGCAAACTGGCCGCCGTAAAAAGGGGGTTCAGGTCCTTTAAACTGGGGAAAGGGGGAAGGGGAGGAAGGGGCTCTGGTGGGCTTGGGGGGTAATCGGGGCGACGGTGGGGGCTGAAACGAACTTAAACCCTAATCAAACTCTGAGAAATGGCAAACGGAGGAACCTTGGGGGTGGCGGGGGGAGGAGGAGGGGGAGACAGAGGGGGGTTTTACAAATGGGTTTTAGGCCCGCGTCGGGCTGGCCTTTTTTGGCCAAGTGTTTTCCCCCCATTTCAAAATCAAGCATTCGCTGCATGTGAAATAGAAAATTTTTTTGGTGGTTAAACCAATTAAAAAGTTCCCTTTCCTCTACTTTTGCGTTTACCCCGGGAAAGGCGGCATATGTCCCTCGCTGGGTTTAATCAAAAGGGTTTTCCAAAGAAGGCCCCGCTTGAAAGGTCCCTTTACCCCTTTTTTTCCGATAAGGGGAGGAGCCGGGGTTTTTTGCTACCGTGGCTGGCGGAAATCATATCACGGACCTTTTGCGCCCCCCCTCTCCCCTTTTTTTTGCGGGGCCCGTTTTTGACACTACCCCCCTCGTCTTCCTCCTCGTCCACTGATGAAGCGCTCGCAAGCCAAAATTCCCGGGGGAAAAGGGCCAGGGGTGGCCGCAAAGTCGTCCCTCATCATCAAACAACACCCGGTTTACTTTTGGGCGTTCCCCGACTTTTTGCATCCAAAGCTCGGCTACAAGCAAGGGGCACGCAAGGGGTTTCGACCGCCCGGGGTTTTTGCCGATTTACCGGGTTCCCCTTTACCTCCTCTGGTGGGGATCAGTAACTTTGGGGGTCAGGGGCAACTAAATCATCCCTTGGGCTTTTAAAAAAGGCCCCCCCCCCTGACCCCAAACCGCCCTTTTGTCAAACAAAAAGGTCCCTTTTAACAATGAATTTTCCACGTGGGGGGGTTTCACGGGAAATTGACATTTTGGCTGCTTCAAGTTGGACGGATTCTGGGTATGCTGAAAGAAAGACATTTGTTTGGGCCCGGGCTGGGGGGACGAGGAGGGAAAAACCTTTCTAGAAAGGGAGGGGTTTCATTTTAAACCCCTGAAGACAGATTGGGGGACATGTTCGTTACTTAATTCACTGGGCCCTGACCCAGCGATGACAAAGGCCCCGACGGTCCCTGCAAAATTGGGCGATCCCTGGCAAAAGCGGGTTGTCGCCAGAAATGGAAGGGGCACCTTTCCCCCGTACCTCTACCTCGTGTGCCCACCCCCCCCTTTGCTCCCTTTTCCCCCCGCAAATTTTGCTCCATGTCCAAAATAAAAAATTTTTAGAAGGTAAGGAATAGTTTTTTAAAATTCCCCATATTTTAAAAAACCAAAAAACACAGCTATTCCCCAAAACCCTCTAATCAAAACAAAATTGCTGGTTCCCAAAATTTTAAATTCAAGGAGCTATCAACAATCTTTGGGCTGGGGGAAAATTCCAAAAAACCCCGTATCTGTTTTTGTTTTGGGTTTAAAAAAAAAGGGATTTTTTGCACCTTTCAAATTTACCCTTTGGGGAAATTTTAGAAATTTTCTGTTTTAAGATTTACTTTAAGTCCCCTCAAAGAACCGTACTGGGGGCCCCAAAAAATCAAAAAAAAAACTAACCGTTATTTTTTCGTATAATAAAAACGGGATTTTTTGCACCTTTCAATTTACCTGTTTGGGGAAATAAATTGCTGTTTTAAGTTTACGTAGAAAGCGCGTCCCAAAGAAACAGTAATGGGGGCCAAAAAATTCCCAAAAAAAACGTAAAATGTTTTTTGTTTTTGGGTATAATAAACTGTAATTTTTTTTCACCCTTTTAATTTACCGGGGGTAATATAAAATTGGGTGTTTTTTAAAATTTACGTAAGGGTGCCCTAATGAACCCTTTCGGGGGTGGGGCAAAAGTCAAAAAACACGTAACGTTTGTTTTTTATATAATAAACCCGTTTTTTTTTGCACCTTTCAATTCACCTTTTGGTGAATAAAAAATTTCTGTTTTTAAAAATTTTCTAGATTTCTGCTCAAAAACATACTGGGTGCCAAAAGCAAAAAAACACGTAAATGTTTTGTTTTGAAATAATAAACCCGTTTTTTTTGCACACCCCCCAAAACCCAAATTTTTTTACCTTTTTTGGTAATATAGAATTTCCCTTTTTTAAATTTACTTTGATGCCCGCGGGCCCAAAGAACATACTGGGTTTTCCAAAAGTCCAAAAAAAAACGTAACTGTTTTGTTTTGTAAAATAAACCCGAAATTTTTTTCACCTTTCAATTCACCCCCGGGTGAAAAAAAGAATTTCTTTTTAAAAAATTTTCAAATGGGGCTTCAATGAACCCTTACTGGGTGCGCAAAATCCCAAAAAAAACGTAATGTTTTTTGTTTTGATAAAATAAAAATGTATTTTTTTTTTCAAACCTTTAAATTTACCCCCCGGTGAATATTTGAATTGTTGGGTTTTAAAAAAAATCGAAAATTGCCTTTAATGAACATACTGGTGGGGCAAAAATTTTAAAAAAAACCTTTTAAATTTTATGTTTTTTTTTATAAAAAAAACTGTAAATTTTTTTCACCTTTAATTCACCTGTGGTGAATAAAGGAAATTTTCTTTTTTAAGAATTTTTCGTAATGCCTTGGGGCAATTAACATTTCGGTGCGCCAAAAAATCAAAAAAACCCTAACTGTTTATGGGTTTTTATATAAAAAGATTTTTTTTGCACCTTTCAATTCACCTGGTGGGAAAAAAAAATTTCGTTTTTTAAAATTTTAAAGTAGATGCAGCGTCAATGAACAGTAAAAGGGTGCGCAAAAGTCAAAAAAAAACTTTAAATGTTTTTGTTTTTTATATAATAAAAATGTTTTTTTGCACCCCTTTCCCAAATTTACCTGTGGTAATTTAGAATTCTGTATTTTTTTGATTTACTAGATCTTGCGTCAATGAACATTTCTGGGTTTCGCAAAAACCCCAAAAAAAACGTAACTGTTTTTGGGTTTTTATATAATAAACTGTATTTTTTGCACCTTTCAATTCACCCCGGGTGAATATAGAATTGGCTGTTTTAAAAAAATTACTAGATGCCGGGGCAATGAAAAATACTGGGGGCGCCAAAAACAAAAAAAAACTAACTGTTATGTTTGATTTTAAAAAAAAATGTAAAAATTTTTTCACCCTTTTTAAATTTACCTGTGGGAATATAGAATTTCTGTTTTTTAAAATTTTTCTAGATGCGCGTTTAAAAAACAGCCCGGGGGCGCAAAAGTCAAAAACCACGGGAACTGTTTTGTTTTGATATAATTTAAAAAAGTATTTTTTGCCCCTTTTAATTCCCTTGGTGAATATTTGAAAATTTCTGTTTTAAATTTACGTAGATGCTGCGTCAATGAACATACGGGTCGCAAAAAATCAAAAAAAACTAACTGTTATGTTTTTTTATATAATAAACTGTATTTTTTGCAAACCCTTTTAATTCACCTGTGGGGAATATAGAAATTTTCTGTTTTAAGATTTACGTAATGCTTTCGTCAATGAACATACTGGGGCGCAAAAGTCAAAAAACACGTAACTGTTTGTATTTTATAAAATAAACTGTATTTTTTTGCACCTTTCAATTCACCTGTGGGGAATATAGATTGCTGTTTTTTAAAAAATTTAAAAAAGATGCTGGGGCAATGAACAGTACTGGGTTTCCAAAAGTCAAAAAACACTAACTGTGATGTTTTCGTACGATACACGGAAATTTTTTTAACAAACAACCTTGGGTGATGCGACTACAAGATTCTTGGGTTTTTAAAAATTTTAAATGCAAGGTTGAAATATAAAAAAGTTTACAGGGGTAAAGGGAAAAAATTGAACACCTATCTGAAATGTATAAATGAATTTAAAAAAGTGGAGTTTTTCAGCTAACAAAGAACCTTCAGTTTCAAAAAAGATTTTTAAACCAATATAAGTTCAACCCGCCCAAAACCAGGGAAAAAAATTTTAAAGCAAACTGTTAAAAAAAAGAAAATCCACTACAATAACTAAAACTAATCCCTTGGAAAATTTATTTCCCAATTTTTTTTATAATGAAACTTGTCCCTTTTTCGCCCACGTGGGGCCCCCCCCCGCACCCCCCCCCGTTTACTTTCCAAACGGTAGATGCTCTTTAAAAAAATTTTCCCAGGCTAACTAAAAAAAATGTTTTTTAAACTCTAATCTTTAAATAAATTTTTAAGGAAACAAAAGCTAATAACAGAGGGTTTTTCCTGTGCAAAAAAGACTAATTTTTTCGCCTGTGTGGGCCCCAGGCAGAGCGCCCGTCCTTTCCCCCATGGGAAGCTGAAGACCCCTGAAATGAAACAGGAAAAGCGTTCTATGTAAAAAGAGGGTCCCTGTTTATTTTTTTTCCCGCCCAAACGCAACCATACACATCCCAGTCAACGCGCAAAACCCCATCTCACCCTGCTCCTTTTTCTTAATTTTGGGTTTGGGCCGCCAAAAATTTAAAAAAGGGGCCGAAAAAGCGCGATCTTAATAATGGAAAGCTCAGATTTTTTAAAAAATTTAAAAAAACGGGAAAGAACTGGAAAATTTAAACACCATAAAAACCTTGCCCCAATTCAACTTTTTCAAAAAAATCGCTCAACACTAATTTACAGCAGTCAATTTTTCAGAACAAGCGTGTTTTCCGCAAAATAAGGCTTTTCATCCATAATTGCATTTTCCCCCTCCATGGCGGGTTTTTCGTGGCAGCCAAATTCTAGGGTGACCTGAAAGGTGTCCCCCCCAAAACAGTGAGAAAATGGGAAAAAATTGGGGGAAATTTTTTTTTTCCCAAATTTTTTTTAAGGCGTGTCCCTGTTAATTTTGGGGCAGGAAAAATGGCGAAAAATTACGCATAAACGTCAGTTTGCATTTTTTGCCTTTCTTATGTATAATATTGTCTGTGAATTAATTTTATGAAACACCTGTCTGTTGAAAATTTTAATTACACCCCTTAAAATGTTCCTTGAGGGGTGTACGTTCCAAAATGGGGTCTCTTTTGGGTGTTTTATAATTTTCGTTCACATCACAGCATGTACAATTGTGAAGACATGCTGTGTATTTCAGCAAAATAGTCGTGTCATGCGCAGAATTGCTATGTCTTCTCCATGGCTTGTATCGGGTGGCAGCCAAATTCTAGGGTGAAATGTGGGGTGTCCATAGAACGGGGAGACATGGCAGAAAAATTGGGAATTTAATTTCTCAATTTTGCGCAAGGCGTGTTGCTGTTATTGTGCAGTTAGATGGCGAATTACGCATAAACATCAGTTTGCATTTTTTGCCTTTCTTATGCATAATAATGTATGTGAATTAATTTTATGAAACAACTGTCTGTTGAAAATTTGAATTACACCCCTTAAAATGTTCCATGAGGGGTGTACGTTCTAAAATGGGGTCACTTTTGGGTGTTTTATAATTTTCGTTCACATCACAGCATGTACAATTGTCAGGACATGCTGTGTATTTCAGCAAAATAGGCATGTCATGCGCATAATTGCTATGTCTTCTCCATGGCGTGTATCGGGGTGCAGCCAAATTCTAGGTTGACATAGGGGGTGTCCCTAGAACGGGGAGACATGGCAGAAAAATTGGGAATCTAAATGTTCCTTGAGGGGTGTACGTTCTAATATGGGGTCACGTTTGGGTGTCTTATAATTTTCGTTCACATCCCAGCATGTGCAATTGTCAGGTCATGCTGTGTGTTTCAGCTAAATTGGCATTCCAAGCACATGATTGCTATGTCTTCTCTATGGCATGTATCGGGGGCAGCCAAATTCTAGGATGACATGTGGGGTGTCTCTAGAACGGGGAAACATGGCAGAAAAATTAGAAATGTAATTTTTCAATTTTGCACAAAGCATGTTGCTGTTATTGTTAAAAGGTATGGAATAAATACAGGATAATTGTGATTTTCACTTTATACCTCTAAATGCATTATCTATAAAAACATTTCTGGGGTTCAAATGCATGCTATACCCCTCGATTAATTTATTGTGGGGTGTAGTCTCCAAAATGCGGCCAATTTTGGCTATTTTTCTCCATTCTGGAACTTCGGGGGACTCTACTAATGCAATATGAGGGCCTCCAGCCAATCCAGCTTATTTTGCACTCCCAAAGCCAAATAGCGCTCCTTCCCTTCTATAATAGTCTCCAAAGAAATGGGAATCTCGCAAGAGAACAGAGAGTGACTTTTGATCACTATATTTACTATTTTGCCATAGGCAAACTTAAACTCTATCAGTTCTCTATCTGTAAAACACTAAAACGTAACTTTTATTATGTATAATTCTTAACCTCTATGCACACTATTTAAATAGTTTGCATAGAGGTTAAGAGTTATACATAATAAAAGTTACGTTTTAGTGTTTTACAGATAGAGAACTGATACAGTTTAAGTTTGCCTATGGCAAAATAGTAAATATAGCCTTCCCTTCTAAAACTCACCACATGCCCCATATATATTTTATGACTACCTATGGGGTATTGCCTTACTCGGAAGAAGTTGGGCAACAGGTTTTGGGCTGCTTTTCTTCCTAATTTTTTTGCGAAAATGAAAGATTTTAGACTAATTGTGCAATTTTGTTGAAAAATTTTAATTTTTAATTTTCACAAGCTGATTCCAGATATTTCTGTGAAAAACTTGTGAGGTCAAAATGCACACTATACCCTTAGGTGAATTCATTGAGGGGTGTAGTTTCCAAAATGGGTTACTCTTTTTTTTTTTTTTCTCTGTTCTGGAACTTGGGGGCTCTACTAATGCAACATGAAGGCCTCCTGCCAATCCAGCTTATTTTGTACACCCAAAGCCAAATAGCGCTCCTTCCCTTCTAAGACTCACCACATGCCCCGTATATATTTTATGACCACCTATGGGGTATTACCTTATTTGGAAGAAATTGGGCAACAGGTTTTGGGGTGCTTTTTTCCTCCTTTTTTTGTGAAAATGAAAAATTTGAGATTATTAGTGCAATTTTCTGGAAAAATGTAAATTTTCATTTTCACAGGCTGATATCAGATATTTCTGTAATAAACCTGTGGGATCAAAATGCAAGCTATACCCCTAGATGAATTCATTGAGGTGTGTAGTTTTCAAAATGGGGTCAATTTTGTTTTTTTTTCTCTGTTCTGGAACTTGGGGGGCTATACTAATGCAAAAGGAGGGCCTCCAGCCAATCCAGCTTATTTTGCATTCCCAAAGCCAAATAGCGCTCCTTCACTTCTGAGACCCACTACATGTCCCAAATTTTCTTTATGACCATATATAGGGTACTGTAACACTCAGAAGAGATTGTGCAATAGGTTTAGATTTTTTTTTTCCTACATTCCTTGTGAGCATGAAAATTTGGGGCAAAAATTTAATTTATTTGAGAAAATGTAATTTTTAATTTTTATGGTCTAATTCTAAAATGTTCTGTGAACTAGCTGTGGGGGTCAATAAACTCACTACACCCCTTTATGAGTTCTTTGAGGGGTGTAGTTTTTATAAAGGGGTCTTTTCAGTTTTTTATTTTTTTTTTAGCACCCTAAAATGATAGCTCCAAAATCCTTCAATTCTGAGGCCTGTGGTTGAGTCAAATACCAAACTAGAGCCACATATTATATATGTCTACAAACAGCAAATGTAGGGAAACTTTAATTGAGTTTTATTTTCCTGTTAACATATACTAAAGTCCATGAAATAATAGATTAAAATTGAAAATTGGCAAAAAAAAAAGACATTTTGAATTTTTACCGCCACTTTTATTTAATTCCTGTAAAACACCTAAAGGGTTAATAGACTTTCTAAGTGCTGTTTTAAATACAATGAAGGGTGTAGTTTCTTAAATGGAGTGATTTATGGGCGGTGTTTAACATACAGGACCCTCAATTCTACATGTGAACTGAAGTGGATCCTAAAACAATCTGTGTTTGTAATTTTCTTGAAAATTTGAAAAATTGCTATCATATTTGTAAGCCTCCTAGGTTCCTAAAAAGGTTAAGTAAATTAAAAAAAAATATGCCAACATACAGAAGACATAGGGTAGATGCTCTTTATAATCTATTTTGTATAGTATTTCTATCTGTCTTAGATGGAGACAATTTTGAAGTTTGAGAATGGCAAATTTTTCCAAAAAAGTATTATTTGGACCAACATTTCTTACTATCTAAAGACCAATATGTCACGAGAAAACACTCTCTGAATCACAAGGATAGGTAAAAGCATTAAAAAGTTATTCTTAAATAAAGTGACACATGATAGATTTTGAAAATGGTGCTCTGTCAGGAAGACGTAAACTGGCTCCGGCGGTAAGGGGTTAAACCAATGTATAGGAATTAGATACGTTTTTTTTAAGGTAAATATGATTGGCTCATGTATTCTTGTAAAAGAAGGAGGAAGGATTGGGTTATAAAAGTTCCTAACTATTTTGTCTGGGCTAGAGAGACATGAGATACAGGTGACTGATTGTAACTGTGTGTTTCTTCCAATGCTTGCATTTAATAAATTTTGAACTTTTTATTTACCTTCAACTGATTTTTAATTTGAAAACCTGATCAACATCTAAACGCCATTTTGGCGGCTACAGCATCTGGCACAAACACATGGGGCTCAGAAAATCGATTTGGGCATCCGGACACAAAAGGGATGATCAATACTTGAACAGCTGAATAAGCAGCTGTGCATCAAATCAAAAAGGTAAGCAATATATTTTATATTTGCTTACTATATATACATATATGCTGTCTCTCTACAACTATTGGCTTCTCTGTCCGCCTGTTTTTTTTCCCGAAACACTATAGACATCTGACCCAAGAACCTTGATAAGTATATGAAATGATGTGATTGTGGTTCAAAACTATATATGTAAATCTGTTCTGTTTGAACAGTGATTGGATTTGATTGGATGTGAAACGATTGAATATAACATCTAAAAAAATAGGACATTGTCTGAAAGGGAATGTATGCATTGATTGATGACACGAATGAGTCTCTGCTTGATGAGGCACCTCAAGAAAGAAAGAAAGAAATATAACCAACAACATATTCATGGTAGGATAATGTTGTTGGAAGCACATATGAACTGTGGATTACACTCACCGGCCACTTTATTAGGTACACCTGTCCAACTGCTCGTTAACACTTAATTTCTAATCAGCCAATCACATGGCGGCAACTCAGTGCATTTAGGCATGTAGACATGGTCAAGACAATCTCCTGCAGTTCAAACCGAGCATCAGTATGGGGAAGAAAGGTGATTTGAGTGCCTTTGAACGTGGCAGGGTTGTTGGTGCCAGGAGGGCTGGTCTGAGTATTTCAGAAACTGCTGATCTCCTGGGATTTTCACGCACAACCATCTCTAGGGTTTACAGAGAATGGTCCGAAAAAGAAAAAAGATCCAGTGAGCGGCAGTCCTGTGGGCGGAAATGCCTTGTTGATGCCAGAGGTCAAAGGAGAATGGGCAGACTGGTTCGAGCTGATAGAAAGGCAACAGTGACTCAAATAGCCACCCGTTACAACCAAGGTAGGCAGAAGAGCATCTCTGAACGCACAGTACGGCGAACTTTGAGGCAGATGGGCTACAGCAGCAGAAGACCACACCGGGTGCCACTCCTTTCAGCTAAGAACAGGAAACTGAGGCTCCAATTTTGCCAAGCTCATCGAAATTGGACAGTAGAAGATTGGAAAAACGTTGCCTGGTCTGATGAGTCTCGATTTCTGCTGCGACATTCGGATGGTAGGGTCAGAATTTGGCGTCAACAACATGAAAGCATGGATCCATCCTGCCTTGTATCAACGGTTCAGGCTGGTGGTGGTGGTGTCATGGTGTGGGGAATATTTTCTTGGCACTCTTTGGGCCCCTTGGTACCAATTGAGCATCGTTGCAACACCTTGTTGAATCTATGCCACGAAGAATTGAGGCAGTTCTGAAGGCAAAAGGGGGTCCAACCCGTTACTAGCATGGTGTACCTAATAAAGTGGCCGGTGAGTGTATATGATAAAGAGACTCCCCTTGAAGGGAGGTATCAATTAAAATTTTACTCTGATTACATTACAGTCTTTTGTGCGGCGATTGAGTTTAAGTGAAATTGTATGATATAGAATTTGTGCTTTGTGTTTGCTTTGCTTGCTATGAGAGGTGACAAAGATTGGTAATTGAAAGTCCTGCACGTGAGCTGACTGCAGTGTGAACAAAGTAAATTCCTGAGGGAAGGGGGAGTGAATCTCTCCATGAATAAATGAATAGAGCTGAATAGGCTATTGGGTATTGTCAGCACAATGATTTCAATGAGTGTGTCCTGCTCTTTATAATAGCATATAGTGGTTATTGCAGAAAATAGTGATTGATTAGAGAATTTTTTTCAGTCCATTTGGTTAAGCCAGACAGACAAGATTATTGAAGTTTGTCTTAGGTAGGACAACCAGGGTATTTATGTTTTGTGTAAAAGTTAGGAACCAGAATGATTGGTTTAGAATTTTGAATCTAGCCACATCAGAGGTAGGACGCTAACTAATTGGGGTGTGACGACACCGTAGAATACAGCTCTTAGATAGGGGTAAAAGTGCCGGATCTAGAGAGCGGGAACAATTTGGAACGAGTAATGGGTAGTGATGAGCGATTCGTCAACTATCGTCATCGGATCGATAGTCGATAACGTCAATTATCACGACGATATCCGATAGTCGATAATAGATTATCGCCGATGACCATTAAAGTCTATGGAAGAGGAACAACACCTTCATTCTTACATCCAAACAGGGCTGGAGAAGCTGGAATTAACATCCACCACAGTAACTGGATACGTGCTACATCTTAGGCAACACAATTAGGCAACAAGAGTCACAGAAAAAAACCTTCAGACTATTCATTATCCCTTTCTTGTACAACAGCATGACCTTTAAACCTGCATGACACACCAATTAAAAAGTGCCGGAAGGCAGTATTATTTGAACCATCATTTTACTTGAACTGGACATTGACTATCCATGTCTTGGAACGCAGCATGACCCTTAAACCTGTCTGACCCACAGATTAAAAAGTGCCGGAAAAAGGAGTCTTTAAACCACCATTTTTAGGATGGAATCCAACCACGTCTTTGTTTCTCTTTTTTTTTAATTGTATTAAATGGGTAGTCTCACTACAGGGAATGCTAGCTATGTTAAAGATCTTGCAAAAACAAGTCATTTTGCAATATGTGTCCATTAACAGTGTCCTACCTATTCCTGTTTTTGACAGCACCATCACCCTTGAGCCACTCTTGACAATTGTGAAGAACAAATGTCTGTTAGAAACCACATTTTTTTAGAATAGGACCTGTAGTATAGCTGCATTTCACAGCAACATTCCCCCCAAAATTCAAAACATGACCCTTGAGTCACTCTTGACAATTGTGAAGAATAAATGTCTGTTAGAAACAACATTTTTTAGAATAGGACCAGTAGTATTGCTGCATTTCACAGCAACATGCCCCCAAAAATTCAAAACATGACCTTGAGCACTCTTGACAATTGTGAAGAACAAATGTCTGTTAGAAACCACATTTTTTAGAATAGGACCTGTAGTATAGCTGCATTTCACAGAAACATGCCCCCAAAAATTCAAAATATGACCCTTGAGCCACTCTTATACTACAGGTCCTATTCTAAAAAATGTGGTTTCTAACAGCTGCAAAACATACCCCTTGAGCGACTCTTGACAATTGTGAATTACAAATGTCTGTTAGAAACCACATTTTTTAGAAAAGGACCTGTAGTATAGCTGCATTTCACAGCAACATGCCCCCAAAAATTCAAAACATCACCCTTGAGCCACTCTTGACAATTGTGGAGAACAAATGTCTGATAGAAACCACATTTTTTAGAATAGGACTTGTAGTATAGCTGCATTTCACAGCAACATGCCCCCAAAAATTCAAAAAATCACCCTTGAGCCACTCTTATACTACAGGTAGAGATGGACGAATTTCTTCGTTCCGGGATGAATCACGTTAAAAAACAGCTATTTCCAGGCTGCACAGAGCCTGCAGGGTGCTGTAAAACGTTGTGCCATGCTTAACTATGCAGACGGAGCTTGGTTTGGTCTTCATACAATGTTGTGTTTTAGCCTGACACGCACATGACTGCCGCGGCTCTTAGAATCGCGTCACTTTAAAAGTCCCTGGGCACTTAAGAGGGCAAAAACTGACAAAAAACTGAAGGGGGAATGTAAGCCTGATAAAGTCATGGCAGCGACAGCTGGAAAAAAACCAAGCTGAGGGCTCAGGTGGCAACATCAGTGACAGAGTGTGGAGATGACGGCTTCAGCCACAGCAGCATGAGGTCAGAGAGTGGCACAATGACATTCTGGAGGTGGCAAAAACAGGAGTAGGCCAAAGAGTGGCACAATGACACAGTGTGGAGTTAACTGCATCAACAGCAGCAGCATCATGAGGTCAGACAGTTGCACAATGATATTCTAGAGGTGGCAAAAAAAGGAGTAGGCCACAGAGTGCACAATGACACAGTGTGTAGGTCATGGCAGCAGCCACAGCAGCAGCATGAGGTCAGACAGTGGCACAATGACAGAGTGTGTGGGTCGCGGCAGCAGCCACAGTAATAGCATGAGGTCAGACAGTGGCACAATGACACAGTGTGTAGGTCACGGCAGCAGCAGCATGAGGTCAGAAAGTGGCACAATGAAATTCTGAGGTGGCAAAAACAGGAGTAGGCCACAGAGGGGGGAAAAGGGACATGTGTGTAGGTCACGGCACCCCCCCCCCCCCCCCCCCCCCCCCCCCAGCCAAAAGCAGCAGCATGAGGAAAAAACCGGGGGGCCAAACAATGACACAGTGTTTTTGGTACGGCAGCAGCCACAGCAGCAGCATGAGGCCCGGGACAGGGGCCCACAAAGGGACATTCTTAGGGGGAAAAAAACGGGGAGTAGGCCACAGGGGGGGAAAAGGGAACAGTGGGGTGGGTCACGGAAAGCACCCAAACAGCAGCAGCATGAGGTCAGAAAAGGGGCACAATGACAGGGGTGTGTGGGGCAGGGCAGCAGCCAAGCAGCAGCATGAGGCCCATAAGTGGCAAAAGGGAACATTTGTGTAGGTCACGGCGCAGCAGCTGAGGTCGGGACAGGGCAAAGGGCCCATTCGGGAGGTGGCAAAAACAGTAGTAGGCCACAGGGGGGCCAAAAAGGGCTAGTGCCCTAGGTCATGGCAGCGCCCACGCAGCAGCATGAGGTCAGACAGGGGGCCCAAAATTTTGATTTTGGGAGGTGGAAAAAAAATGGGGGTAGGCACAGAGTGGCAAAAAGGGAAAGGAGAGGGGAAAGGTGCGGCGGAGAAGCATGAGGTCAGGACAGTGGAAAATGCATTCCGGAGGGGTGGCAAAAATGGAGTGGCCACGGGAGTGGCACAATGACAGAGAGTGGAGGGTGACGGCAGCAGCAGCATGAGGTCAGACAGTGGCACAATAAACTTTTCTGGAGGGGGGCCAAAAAACGGAATGGGCCCCACGGGAGTGGCACAATGACTTAGTGTTGGGGTAAGGGCAAGCCCCCAGCAGCAGCATGGGGGTCAGAAGGGGCCCAAATGATTTTTTTGGAGGTGGCAAAAAAACTGGAGTAGGCCACAGAGTGGCAAAAGGGCAGAGAGTGGGGGGTGACGGCGGGGCAGGAGAAAACAGTAGGGAGGTCGAGAATGGAACAATGACACAGTGTGGGGGGTTTCACGGCAGGCACCCACATCGGGCGCATGAGGTCGGGCCCGTGGCACAATACAGGTGTGGGGGGTGGGTGGAATACCAGTCCCTGGTAAAAAAGGTTGTTGGGGAAAATGGAGAAATATCAGCAGAGTTTTGGCATCAGGGGGGTGGGGGGCATCAGAATAGTGGCTGAGGCAGGTTTTTTTGAACGTGGATCATTTCTAAACATTTTGGGTGAGGCGTCATGGGGGGATGTAGTCTGACGCAATTTTTGGGAAGGGATGTTGGGGAAAATCCGGCCGATCCACCCCTGATTCTTCTTGAAAAAAGGTCAGGTTCCACTTTTTTCCCGGGGAAAAGGGGGGTTCCCCGGGGGAAACAAAGGGCCCCCCCCCCCGAACGGGAACCCACCCGTCTGACCCACATACTGGCCGGGGCCGGGGGCAGCTTCCCCACTGAAAACTCGGAAAAGGTTTGCGGCCACACATCCAGTTTGGTTTGCCCATTTAGTCCAGCGGATTTCTTTTTGGGGGGGGGCAGATGCTGTCCAAGTAGGCCACTACCTTTTGTTCGGGCCCTGCTCCAGGCCCGGGCTGCTGCTGCTGTTTGGCGACTGCCCCCCCTCATAGGCGGGTGAAGGAAGTGCTCATCAGGACTCCGACTTAGGTTGCGGGTGTGGAGTGGTACTGTTTCCAAACCCCCCACCTTCCCCCAGCAGCCGGGGGCAGTAGTAGTGGGGCGCTGAAAAACCCCCCCGGGGCAAAACCTGTCAGGGGGGGACGTTGCCGCAACTAGTCAGGGGCCCAACTGATTTCGGAGGTTTTCCCTATGAAATTTGAGTTTTCCCCCCTCAAAAATTGCGGGAAAAAAGGGAAAAAAGGCTCCCATTTTGGACGGGTGGGTAGCGGGGGGTCCAATAGTGTGGAGAGCCGGGAAATTTCATCCTCTGCCTTTGTGCTTTTGGCGGGTCACTGGGCCAGGCAAACCCGGGGCTTGCTGGGGGAAAAATTGCCAAGTGACTCCAAGGGGCCCCCCTGCCAAAAATCCCCCACTTTTAAAATGCCCGGTGCTTGGGGTTTCATCTCCCTATTTTCCCTCATTCACCTTACTTTTCCAGCGCTTCCTCTTTGTCCCCTGGGTAGAAAATACTCATTTCACTAGACAATGCTTTTTGCTCCAATGTCCCCCTTCCTCCTCCTTTTCAGTAAAACCCACCGGGACTCATGTGGCCGCGGTTTTTAGTCGCACGTTTTCCAGCCCCTTTGCCCAGACAGATTTTTCAGCATCTGTTCCAGGACATGAAGCAGTGGAATGACGTTATTCATCCGTAGTCTGGCGACTGACAAATAACGTGGCCTCCTCGAATGGCCTCAACAAACGGCAGGTGTCACGCATGAGCTGCCACTGGCTGACATCAAAGTTACACAGGGGAGTACTCCTGTCCGCCTGGATCATCAAAAAATCGTTAATGGCCTTTCTCTGTTCATACAGTCGGTCAACATGTGCAGGCTGGAATTCCAACGGGGGGAAACTTCGCATATGGGGGTGTGTTGGGGGGGGCCCGGGTTCTGCCACTGAAAACTCGGGGGGGTTTTTCCGGCTTTGTGGGAATGGATGAATGCCCCACATTTTTCCGGGCCGTTTTCAGAATTTCGTAGTTGGGTTTGGAAAGATTTCGGGAAACCTTTTTACCCCACATTGAACCGGGGCCCCAAGCAGGGGCGGGACCACCCCTCCTCGGTGCAGCGCGGGACCCCCAGGGCCCTTTTCCTTTGTCCGCACCAGGTTTCCGTTTTTGCATTTAAGCGCGGAAAAGCCACACATCAATTTTTTGGCTGCAGGGCGGGGAGCATTTGCCCCCCTGTGGGGACTTCGTTCGCCGAGAAAAAACCCCAGGGGGAAAAACTCTTGCCCTCCGCTGTGCCCTAACAGGGGGGGTTTTGAGGTACTTGTGGAGGTAAAGATGGGTGTGTGGGGGGAGGAGGAGGCAAATTTGGGGCCGGGAAAACCCCGTTTTTTGGGACAAAGGGGAGGAAAAGCGGTTTTCCCCTGTCCCGTTTTTTGGTGTGCCTGGGCCGGGAAGCACATTCACCCAGGGGGCCGTAAAGGACTTTGTACTGGCCCTGACCGTAGTTACAGCTCCAGACGCCGCATTTGCCGGCCCCTTTGGGAAAAAACCCGTTTAAGTCAAGGATGGCCCCCCTTTGTTTCCCTATTTATAAAGTGCTGGAACTTCTTTTTGGAAAAAAAAAAAATTAGGGTTTGGGAAAAACTCCCCCATCTGGGCCGGCACAAGCCTTTAGTTTCCTAAAGGGGTCAGAGCCCACCTTTTTTGGAAAAGGGGGGGACTGAAGAAACCAAAATTTGGGACAGAGTATGGTCGGGCTTCTGCCCCCTTGGGAGGGGTTGGACGATATGTTGTTCTTTGCAATCGCCTGCTGAACGACTGCGGGGGGGCCATGAAAAGCGGGGGAGCAAATCTGGCCCGGAGTTTGATGTAAAAGGGGAAACAGCCCCCTTTTGAAGAGGTGGTGGAGTCTCGACTGGCTGAATGGCAAATGCCCTGGGCGGGGCTGCTCCCTGCTGTTTGCCGGGCGGGTTGGCCACCGCATCTGAGCCACGTTTCCCCCGGGCCCCCGGGTTGGTAAAGCTGATTTTTGACGCGGGGCCCTTTCTTGCCAAGTTAGCCCCCTTTGGCCACTTTTCCCACTTTCTCCCAGGTTTCCCTAATATCCCCATTTTTGGCCCCGCTGCGACGTCCCCTTCCCGGTGCTCCCGACCGGGGGCCGGGAAAATGTTTGTGCCTCTGCCACTCGCGGTAAAGAGCCTGCCCCCTCTCTGTCTGACATATTTTTTTGTTTAAAATTTTCAACACTTTTTGATGAAGATATTGTATAGATAAAATACACCCCCTGTTTTTGATCCAAATGAACCCACTAAGAAGCTTGGGTTTAAACCCCTTTGGAAAATAAAAAATTTTGCTCCCCAAATGGGCATAAAAATTGATTGAAAGTTGGGCCCTTTAAAAAACTGGGGTTTTTTTTATGAATTAAAAGCACAAAAAGGTTAATTTCCCCCCGGATATGAATTTTGTACAGAAAATTTTTTCTGTGGCGGGTGAAAACAAAGTTTCTTTTTTTTGGGGACAACTGCAGAAAAAAGCTTAAATTTAAACCCCTGGGTGTAAAAATTTCGCAAAAAATTGACAACCAGAAAATTTCTAGCTTTGTTGCGTGGTTTCAATGGGGGGTGTTTTTTTACGCTTCCAAAAAGAGAAAAATTTTAAATTTTAAACCCTTTGCCTTTTGAAATTTGGGGTGCAGGAAAAAAGTATTTTTTGGCGGGGAAAGATGGTTTATTTTTTTTCACCACGCAGAAAACAACGCTTTAAATTTAACCCCGGATGTTTAAAAAGCGCCAAAAATTTTAGCAACCACCCAAAATACAGCTTTGTAGCGTGTTACAAAGGGTGTTTTCTATGCTACCCCAACAAGAGAAAAAATTTTAATTAACCTTCCCCTTGTGGGAAATTTGGGTGCAGGAAAAATGTATTTTTTGGTGGTGAAAGGGCGGGTTTTTTTTTGTCACAAAACAGGGAAATCAAAGCTTAATTAACCCCCGGGTGGAAATTTTCGCCAAAAATTGAGAACCAAAAACTACGAGCTTTTTTAGGTGTTTTCAATGGCGTGTTTTTTATGCTACCCCAACAAAAGAAAAAATTTTTAATTTAACCCTTTGCTTGTGAATTAGGGTACAGGGAAAAATTTTTTTTTTTGGCGGTGAGAGACGGTTTATTTTTTCACCCCCAGCAGAAAAACAACGCTTAAAAATTAAAAAAAACCCCCGGATGTAAAATTTTGCCAAAAAAATTGAGTAACCACAAAACTACGAGCTTTGTAGCTTGCTAGAATGGCGTGTTTTCTACGCTACACAACAAGAGAAAAAATTGTAATTAACCTTCGCTTGTGAATTATGCTACAGAATTTCTTCTGTGGCGGTGAAAAACAAAGTTTCTTTTACTGAGTACAACTGCAGAACAACGCTTAATTAACCCCTGGATGTAAATTGTGCCAAACAATTGAGCAACCACAAACTACGAGCTTTGTAGCGTGCTAGAATGGCGTGTTTTCTACGCTACACAACAAGAGAAAAAATTGTAATTAACCTTCGCTTGTGAATTAGGCTAAAGGAAAAATGTATTTTTTGGCGGTGAAAAAGATGGTTTCTTTTAGTGACCACAACAGCAGAACAACGCTTAATTAACCCCTGGATGTAAATTGCGCAAAAGAATTGAGCAGCCAAAAATGAAGTGGTATTTGTATTGTAAAAACGCTGTTTCTTAATGAATAAAACAGGAACAGGCTTAGATTCCCCCTTGGATATTCAATGTGCGGGTGAGCAGATAGTATTAAAAATGTATATGCAGCTGAAATTGGGGACGCACACTGGACTTCAATCCAATACCCCACAAAATCAAAAATTTAGAATGTTAAGAAAGCAGTCTCTGAGACAAGTTGAGACTCCCCCCAAAAATCGCTGAAAAAAATCAGTTCTTCAGTAAGAGCTATAACAAGCGTCGCGGCAGCACCTTCCCTAATCAGTACAGTGAGAGCGGAAATTGAGTCCCAGCTTTGGGCGCCCGGACTTATATAGTGCGGTGACGTCACAGAATCCCGCCGGTCTCTGATTGGCTTCATCTTTGCACATGTCATGCAGGCTATGCCCTTCTTCCTCCCAGAGTGCTTTGCCCCATGTAACGCCATGTGCTCGCAGCCATTTTATCAATCAAAAGCACACTTTGTTCACCCGAAGTCCCCCAAACTTTGACTTCGTTCAGAACCGAAGTTTTTCTGAAATTCTAAACGAATTCCACTTCGTTAGAATTAATTCGCCCATCTCTAACTACAGGTCCTATTCTAAAAAATGTGGTTTCTAACAGCTGCAAAACATGACTCTTGAGCCACTCTTGACAAATGTCTGTTAGAAACCACATTTTTTAGAATAAAACCTGTAGTATAACTGCATTTCACAGCAACATGCCCCCAAAAATTCAAAACCTGACCCTTGAGCCACTCTTATACTACAGGTCCTATTCTAAAAATTGTGGTTTCTAACAGCTGCAAAACATACCCCTTTGAGCCACTCTTGACAATTGTGAAGAACAAATGTCTTTTAGAAACCACATTTTTTAGAATAGGACCTGTAGTATAGCTGCATTTCACAGCAACATGCCCCCAAAAATTCAAAACATGACCCTTGAGCCACTCTTATACTACCGTTCCTAATCTAAAAAATGTGGTTTCTAACAGCTGCAAAACATACCCCCTTGAGCCACTCTTGACAATTGTGAAGAACAAATGTCTGTTTAGAAACCACATTTTTTAGAATAGGACCTGTAGTATAGCTGCATTCACAGAAACATGCCCCCAAAAATTCAAAACATCACCCTTGAGCCACTCTTGACAATTGTGAAGAACAAATGTCTGTTAGAAACCACATTTTTTAGATTAGGACCTGTAGTATAGCTGCATTTCACAGCAACATGCCACAAAAAATTCAAAACATGACCCTAGAGCCATTCTTGACAATTGTGAAGAACAAATGTCTGTTAGAAACTACATTTTTTAGAATAGGACCTGTAGTATAGCTCCATTTCACAGCAACATGCCCCCAAAAATTCAAATCATCACCCTTGAGCCACTCTTGACAATTGTGAAGAACAAATGTATGTTAAAAAAACAACATTTTTTAGAATAGGACCTGTAGTATAGCTGCATTTCACAGCAAGATTCCCCCAACAATTCAAAACATGACCGGTGAGCCACTCTTGACAATTGTGAAGAACAAATATCTGTTAGAAACAACATTTTTTAGAATTATACCTGTAGTATAGCTGCTTTTCACAGCAACATTCCCCCAAAAATTCAAAACATCACCCTTGAGCCACTCTTGACAATTGTGAAGAACAAATGTCGGTTAGAAACCACATTTTTTTAGAATAGAACCTGTAGTATAGCTGCATTTCACAGCAACATGCCCCCAAACATTCAAAACATGACCCTTGAGCCACTCTTATACTACAGGTCCTATTCTAAAAAAATGTGGTTTCTAATAGCTGCAAAACATACCCCCTTGAGCCACTCTTGACAATTGTGAAGAACAAATCTCTGTTAGAAACCACATTTTTTAGAATAGGACCTGTAGTATTGCTGCATTTCATAGCAGCATGACCCAAAAAATTATAAAAAGGACTTCTCAGCCACTGTTAAAAATTGTGAGGGAGAAATGCCACTTAGAAGCCACAGTTCAGTTCCAAAGGACCATGATTATAGCTGTATCTCACAGCAACATTCCCCCACTACCACTGACAATGCGAAAAATTCTAAAGATAAAGGCCGACATGTATGAATCTCGCCACGTCGGAGCGCATGTTTCCGCCAGTTTTCCGGCGAAATTTGCACCTCGTGTATGTCGGTGCCGAGGTGCGCTCATACATGCGGTCCGCCGCGCCTTGTCAGTGTGTGGGGCGCAGTGCGGGGACTTACTGCGCCTAATATTCGCCGTCCGAGGAGGAGCGCTCATACGTGAGGGGAAAAGTCCACCGCGCCTCGCCAGTGTGTGGGGCGCAGTGCGGGGACTTTCTGCGCCTAACATTCGCCGTCTGAGGAGGTGCGCTCATACGTGCGGGGAAAAGTCCACCGCGCCTCGCCAGTGTGTGAGGCGCAGTGCGGGACTTAGGCGCAGTGTTGGACTGCGCCTCACATGTATTCCGATTCGAGACAGGCTGGAAAACAGCGAGAAATCATTAAACATGTCCATTCTGGTCTAAATGATCCGGCGGAGGCGAAGTGAAGCGAGAACGTAACATGAGAGGAAACATATAGAAGATCGCAACAGAAATCTCGGCTCTCAGTTCTGTGAGGCATGGAGCATGATTCCAAAAAAATCTATATATAAAATGAACAATAATATGGGGGTAACGAAAAAAAATAATTAATTCAATAAATTCATTTTTATTTCTTTATTTTCGTTACACCCATACTATTGATCATTGGCTAACGAAAATAAAGAAATAAAAATGAATTTATTTAATTAATAATTTTTTTTCGTTACAACCATATTATTGTTCATTTTATATAGAGATCGCTACAACTTCGGGAGTATTATCATTTTATTTCGGGCACGTACAGTTTTATTACAGATTAAATTAGAAAACCCATAAGAGCGTCGCTCGCTCTCCCATTGGTCCAAATAACCGCGCCTCTTTTAACTTAGCCAATCACAAACAGAGCTCGCTCTGCATTTCTTATCCCCATAGAACTCTATGAGAAGGTAGCTCAGCCGGTGATTGGCTAGGCAGGACGAGCCTCTCTTCTCCCCAACCAATCACAGTACTAGAATATTTCCCATAGACAGTAATAACTTTTAGGGCGCCCTTCTATCGCGCCCTTCTTTCTCCATTCAAAATAGACAAACTACATATGATTGGTGGATTCATATCTGCCGCCTGGGCTCCAACGATCAGCTCTTTTCTGCCTTTTTTACTGTATTTTAAACTGTCTGCCTTTTCATTTGATTGGTCCATACTTCTCCATAGCTTATAATGGGTCACTGTCGCTCCTATTCTGATTGGCTGGTTTTTGCCGACCAATGAGAAGAGCTTAAAGAATTTGAATTACTGTATTTCCCGGCAATTCTCTATATCGCAATTCCTGATGTAGCGCCGGTCTCGGCGTCAAACGCGTTGTTAGGGATTTGATTGATTTATGTTTATAGAAGGTTTCAGCTCTTTTTTCAGATAATATTTTACACTTAATAAAAACGATTTTTTTAAATCATACTCCATGCCACACGCCGCTGAGAGCCGAGATTTCATTGCCCCCATCTCTCCATTGACTACAATGGGACAAAGTAGCTCGCACTCTGATTGGCCGGGATAGTCAAGCCCCCGCTAGCTCAACCAATCAGCTCTTTTCTGCCTTTTTACTGTATTTGGAACTGTCCCGCCTTTGAATTTGATTGGTCAATACTTCTCCATAGGTTATAATGGGTCCCTGTCGCTCCTATTCTGATTGGCCGGGATAGCCAAGCCCCCGCTAGCTCAACCAATCAGCTCTTTTCTGCATTTTTACTGTATTTTGAACTGTCCCGCCTTTGACTTTCATTGGTCAATACTTCTCCATAGGTTTTAATGGGTCACTGTCGCTCCTATTCTCATTGGCTGGTTTCGGCCGACCAATGAGAATAGCTAACAGAATTTGAATTACTGTATTTCCTGGCAATTTCCAAATTCCTGATGTTGCGACGTTCTTGATTTTTGGAAAGTGATTTCTTTAATGTTTTTTTAGTAGGTTTGAGCTCTTTATCAGATAATGTTTTACACTTAATAAAGGCGATTTTTTGATTCATACTCCATGCCTCACGGAGCTGAGAGCCGAGATTTCTGTTGCGATCTTCGATATGTTTCCTCTCATCATGTTACATTCTCACTTCACTTCGCCTCCGCCGGATAATTTAGACCAGAATCAACCAGGTCTGCCTGTCGGAGCTGGTGAGCACTGCAATGCGCCGCACTTTGCCGACCCGCGATCGTACATGCCTCGGAGTTTTCGACGCGTCCCGCCCCTTCATGTGAGGTATATCCGAAAGTGGCGAACGCTGTACCTAACATCGCATCCCTGCATCTGACAGGGGATTCGAGACGGTGAGGCGCAGGATACACCAGAAAACAGGCGCAAATCCCGATCATACATGTCGCCCAAAGTGAGTAAATGGAATACGTTTTTTTCATGAACCCTTGCTGTCTTTTATAGTCTCCTCACCACAAAAACCAGCAAAATGAACTTTTGGGAACTGAGAATAAAAATTGCAGTAAGAAATTATCATTTCATAAAAAAGTTTTCAAGAGGACTATTTCTTTTGGAAGAGGAATGTGAAGTAGACCGGCAACTAATCGGTGACCTTGGCAATTGGGGCCACAACATCATCAGAGGTCCATGCCTGATTCATCTTGATGAAAGTCAAACGATCCACATTATCTGTGGAAAGCCGGATGCGTTTTTCTGTATTGACTCCTCCAGCTGTGCTGAAGGTCCGCTCAGATATGACACTGGCTGCTGGGCAAGACAACACCTCTATGGCGTGGCCAGCGAGCTCAGGCCATTCATCCATGTTGGATACCCAGAAGACGATTGGGTCCGGAACACATCCAAAAACATCGGTGTTGAGACGCAGATAGTCGTGCACCAAGATCTTAAGCCGGTCTCTGTGTGTTGTATGTGTGCCCTGCATTGCATGCGTTAATGAGGTGGTAAATAAAGATTGCCGGAGGTCACCCATTAGGCGTCTGCCACAATGACTGCTGCTGCCGCTATGGCTACTTGTCACTCTACTGCTATCACGTTGCTGACGTTGTTCCACCGTGACATTTGAAGAACGTGAAGCAGACGCAACAGATGTCTCCATTTGATCAATCAGCACGGTCTCAAATTCCTGCATTTTACTCTCTATTTGGGTGGGTGGAAGGAAAGTGCTGAGTTTTGCATTATACCGGGGATCGAGGAGGGTGACCACCCAGTAATTTTTGTTTATTTTGATGGCCTTATTGCGAGGATCATGTTGGAGGAAATGGAGCATCCAAGCACTCATGTGAGAGATGGAGCCTTGATTTCCCAAGCCTCTGGGTCGAAGGGCACTAGCAAACTGATCTTCCTCATCTTCCTCCTCCACCTCAAATTCGTGCCAACCTCTTTCCAAGGCAGGGACGTCGGTAACGTCGGTGTCCAGGAATACCTCCTCCTCCGCTTCCTCCGGCACAGCTTCAACACAGCCCTGACTTGCCTCAGATGATGCACCCTGAGAGCTGAGGTGCCGCCTTGCACTAGCCCTGGACCCCGAACCACTGCCTAATGAAGACCGATAAAATTGTGAAACTGTCGGGCCTTCTGGATTCGATGGAGAGAAAGGCTCCGTGTCCGCATCTGTGTCCGTCTCCTCCTCCGTCGTTGGTGGGACCTGATGTTTCAGAGTGTCCAACGATCGTTCCAGAACTAAGATCACCACAATGCTCATGCTGACAAGGGCATTGTCCGCACTGACCATTTTGCTGGCGTATTCAAAACTGGCAAGGATGGTGCAGAACTCTTTCACCTGCCTCCACTCTCCGTGGCTCAACACCCCGAGGTCCGCACCGCTGCTTGTCAGGCCATGTGTCACTTTGTACTGCGTAATGGCATTGCGCTGCTGCCACAATCGCTGGAGCATGTGAAGGGTGGAATTCCAGACAGATGACGGGGAGGCCAAGCTGACACTGCAACGCAGCCAGGCAGGACGAAGCAGGGTGCGAACGGCGGAAGTGTGAGCTCAGACCTTGAGCCATCCTCAGCAGGCAGTCCAGACCCGGGTAGCACTTTAGACATTTCTGGACGACAAGGTTCATGACATGTGCCAGGCAAGGGATGTGCTCCAGCCTACCGATCTTAAGGGTGGCCAGCAGACCTTTATCGCACACCACCTTGCATGGCACAAGGTTCTTGTCACCCAGCCAGCGCTCGGTCTCGTTGCGAAGACCCGTCCACAGTTCCTGACCTGTGTGTTGACGGTCTCTAAGACCGATTAATTTCAACACGGCCTGGTTTCTCTGGGCACGTGATGCCACCAGAGGACCTTGGGGGAAAGAACGCTGCACCATCCCTGAGGTTTTGAAGAGCGCGCGCCGAGCCTGAGAGCCACCGTCACCACCAGAGACATCCACCCAGCTCACCCAGTAACCTGTCACAGAGATATAGCGGCCTTGGCCGTGCTTACTAGTCCATGGTCAGATGGTTTTGCCGGACACAGATGCAGACAATGCGCTTGAAATTTTAGATGACACGTGGCTGGCCAGGGCAGGGACGGCTTTTCTGGCAAAGCAATGCCTGCTCGGCATCTGGTATTGGGGGCAGGCAAGGTCCATGATGTGGCGGAACCCATCTGTGTCCACCAGACAGAAAGGCAACATTTCCAGGGCCAAAAGCCTGGCAATACCGACATTCAGGCTTTTGGCTTTGGGATGGTTTGGGTTAAAGTGTTTCTTCTGCTCCCAAACCTGGAAGACAGAAGGCTGGCTGCTAGACTGGCCGCTGTACGGCGTGCAGGTTGTCAAACTGGTGGAAGGAGAAGGGTTAGGATGGGTCTCTGGTGGTGCTGGTGGTACTCGGGCGACGGTGGAGGCTGAAGCGGAGGCTGATCCCTGATCATGACTCTGAGAGACATGGGCAGCTGAGGAACACTTGGTGGTGGCGGAGGAGGAGGCGGAGACAGAAGGTGTGACAGTGGATGGTAGCCCGGCATCGGTGTGGTCTTTTTGGCCAAGTGTTCCCTCCATTTCAACTCATGCGTTCGCTGCATGTGACTAGATATGTTGGTGGTGGTTAAACATCTAAGATTCTTACCTCTACTGATGCGTTTACGGCAAAGGCGGCATATGACATCTCTGGGTGAATCAGAGGCTTGCTCGAAAAAGGCCCAGGCTTGAGAGGTCCTGGGCCTTTTCGACGGCGATAATTGAGGAGCGGTGTTTCCGCTGATCGTGGCTGGCGGAATAATCTCAGCAGACTTGTGCGACCGCCCTCTCCCTTTTTGAGGCGGGAGCCGTACTGACACTACCCCATCGTCTTCCTCCTCATCCAGTGATGAATTGCTCGCAAGAAAATTCTGCTGAAAAGACCACGTTGGATCCGCAATGTCGTCATCATCAACACTGGTGACTTCCTCGTCCTGACATTCTGCATCCTGGAGCTGCGGGCTACAAGCAACAGGCACTGCAAGACGTTGCCGACCGCCCGGGATCTTTGCCGATTGACCGGCTTCCTTCTCCTCCTCTGATGGCATCAGTAATTTGGCATCAGAGCAGACAAAATCATCCTCTTTGGCCTCTTGATCTTTGGAAATGCCTTCTGACCCAACCGCATTTTGCCATCAAAGAGGTCTTCAGAAAATGGATTATCCACAGTGGTGGGTACACGAGTTGACATTTGGGCTGCCTTCGCTTCATGTTGGACGGATGCTGACGATGATGATGACGACATTTGTGGCCGTGACTGGGAGGACGAGGAGGTAAGACTGCTGGATGCAGGTTGCATTAACCACTGAAGAACAGATTGGCGACGCTGTTCATTACTGAGATTCACAGGGCCCTGACCCAGCTATGACAGGCCTGATGGTCCTGCAACTGAAGATCCGCTGGCTTGCGTGTTGTCGCCAGCACTGGAAGGAGCACCTTCTGTCGTACCTCTACCTCCATGTCCTACACCCCTCTTTGCTTGCTTACCACCTGCATTTCACTCCATGTTCAGAAAGATAAAAATTTAAGAAGGTATGGAAGAGTTTTTGACAGTCTCTTATTAAAAGACGGCAAATCACAGCTATTCTTAAATCCCTCTAATTTCCTACAGCCAACTAGGATTAGAAACTGAATTGTTTCTAGCGAATACCTGTGAAATACGCTCTGTTGGAAGAACCGTAAGACAAAATCATCAGTGTTCTTCCTTCAGTCCCAGGGCTTTACAACTGCCCAGTAGGACTAGGAATTGATAGTTTTCAACAAACTATCATACAAGTGCGCTATCTGCGCCAAACTGAGATTCACCAAGCGCAACAAAACTATTCAGAAGTTACACGGATGAGTTTTTTGCAGCAATGACAAATGAGAACAGTTGCTAGAAAAATTTTTTATCAGAATTTTCGTAAAAGGTGGCTATTTGAAAAAAACTAGGGCCGCACCACGTGCAATACAGCTATTTAAAAGATATACGGATAACAAACGGTGGTTTTTGCACGAATGAAATACACCAACAGTAACTACAAAATTTCTGTATCCAAATTTAAGTACAAGGTGGCTATTTGAAAGAAACTGGGGCGAACCAAAGTGCAATACAGCTATTTATAAGTTACACGGATAATAAAAAGTGGGTTTTGCAGCAATGAAATACAACAGCAGTTACCACAAAATTTATGTATTCAAATTTAAGTAAAAGGTGGCTCTTTGAACAAAACTGGGCCGCGCCAAAGTGAAATACAGCTATTTAAAATTTATACGAATAATGAAAGGTGGGTTTTGCATCTATGAAATACACCTGCAATTACTAGCAAATTTCTGTATCCTAATATAAGTACAAGGTGGCTCTTTGAACAAAAATAGGCTGCGCCAAAGTGAAAAACACCTATTCAAAATTTATACGGATAATAAAAGGTGGGTTTTGCATGAATGAAATACGCCTGCAATTTCTAGCAAATTTCTGTATCCTAATATAAGAACAAGGTGGGTCTTTGAACAAAAATGGGCTGCGCCAAAGTGAAAAACACCTATTCAAAATTTATACGGATAATGAAAGGTGGGTTTTACACCTATGAAATACACCTGCAATTACTAGCAGATTTCTGTATCCTAATATAAGTACAAGGTGGGTCTTTGAACAAAAAGTGCCAAAGTGAAAAACACCTATTTAAATTTATACGGATAATAAAAGGTAGGTTTTGCACCTATGAAATACACCTGCAATTACTAGCAAATTTCTGTATCCTAATATAAGTACAAGGTGGGTCTTTGAACAAAAATGGGCTGCGCCAAAGTGAAAAACACCTATTCAAAATGTATACGGATAATAAAAGGTGGGTTTTGCACCTATGAAATACACCTGCAATTACTAGCAAATTTCTGTATCCTAATATAAGTACAAGGTGGGTTTTTGAACAAAAATGGTCCACGCCAAAGTAAAAAACATCTTTTCAAAATTTATACGGATGATAAAAGGTGGGTTTTTGTTTTGCCAACTATTTATGTGGGTCTGATACGGCTTAAAAGAAGGCAACATCCAATGCTTTATTTACTTTATTATATGAGTAACTCAATGATTACATACAACTACAAGAAAATAATGTGATATTGTATATACTTTTGTATGATATAGATTATAAAGGCAAGGCACGCATAAAATTGGTTACACAGGCAAAGCACGCATAATATGGAATACAAATACTACATCACATCTATATATGGGTCAAAGCTTCATCAGGCATCTTATAAGCATCATCTATTGGCATCAGCTGGTAACACGGACCAGCGAAGATAGAGAGATAATCCTGAGATCCACACCGTGCACGGATGCCCTCATATACAGGTCCAAGCTTCACCAGGCATCTTATCAGCATCATCTATCTGTAACATCAGCTGGGAGAAGGGGCCAGCGAGATAGAGAGATCTACCTGGGATCCACACTGTGGTGGCAAGTCGTCCCTCTATAGCCCACAGGTACAGCTACTTCTAACCTCGCAGCAAACTTTTCCCAGCTTATATCTTACTTGAAACAAATGCCTGCGTAACCAAGTGTTACGCAAGCTGACAGATCAGTACTTTTCCAGTATAAAGCCTCCCTCCTTCGAATGGCCAGTTCTTAAGAGGTTAACCTGGCACTGGTAAAAAAAAACATGACTAGATGCTGTACACCTGGGATTCCATGATTTCTCTCTAAACATCGCTGGGTAGTATTTGTTTACACCAGCACAGAGCTATGTGGCTACTCTGTACAATGCTCCCACAACAAGGAGGCACTGATAACAACCCTCTGTGTCAATATGCACTGCTTCTCAGTAACATAGGAAATTTACAGCTTAAGATCTATTATTCTTAAAGAGATACTGACAATATGTATTCCGGATGGTCAATAAATCTCTTAGCACTACAGTTTTCCACCTATGAAATACACCTGCAATTACTAGCAAATTTCTGTATCCTAATTTAAGTACAAGGTGGGTCTTTGAGCAAAAATGGGCTGCGCCAAAGTGAACAACACCTATTCAAAATTTATAAGGATAGTAAAAGGTGAGTTTTGCACCTATGAAATACACTTGCAATTACTAGCAAATTTCTGTATCCTAATATAAGTACATGGTGGCTCATTGAACAAAAATGGGCTGCGTCAAAGTGAAAAACACCTATTCAAAATGTATACGGATAATAAAAGGTGGGTTTGGCACCTATGAAATACATCTGCAATTACTAGCAAATTTCTGTATCCTAATATAAGTACAAGATGGGTCTTTGAACAAAAATGGGCTGCGACAAAGTGAAAAACACCTATTCAAAATTTATACGGATAATTAAGGGTGGGTTGTGCACCTTTGAAATACACCTGCAATTACTAGCAAATTTCTGTATCCTAATATAAGTACAAGGTGGCTCTTTGAACAAAAATGGGCTGCGCCAAAGTGAAAAACACCTATTCAAAATTTATACGGATAATAAAAGGTGGGTTTTGCACCTATGAAATACACCTGCAATTACTAGCAAATTTCTGTATCCTAATATAAGTACAAGGTGGCTCTTTGAACAAAATGGGCTGCGCCAAAGTGAAAAACACCTATTCAAAATTTATACGGATAATAAAGGGTGGGTTTTGTACCTATGAAATACACCTGCAATTACTAGCAAATTTCTGTATCCTAATATAAGTACAAGGTGGCTCTTTGAACAAAAATGGGCTGCGCAAAGTGAAAAACATTTATTTAAATGATATACGGATAATAAAGGGTGGGTTTTGCACCTATGAAATACACCTGCAATTACTAGCAAATTTCTGTATCCTAATATAAGTACAAGGTGGCTCTTTGAACAAAAATGGGCTGCACCAAAGTGAAAAACACTTATTTAAATGTTGTACAGATAATAAAAGGTGGGTTTTCCACCAATGAAATACAACAGGAGTTACTAGAAAATGTCTGTATCCTAATGTAAGTACAAGGTGGGTCTTTGAACAAAACTGGGCTGCACAAAATAAAAGGTACTATTTCACCTCAGATGCGAGGTGTGCTGGCCAGAAACTGGTAAAAAAAAAAGCCATTTCAATGCAGGTTCAAAGCAGAGTCTGGGCTGCACAATATACACCTCCTTTCAAAAGCCTGCCTGCCTGTCTGTCTGTGTTCATCCGCATACTCCCCGGCCCCCACGGCTGTACAGCGCTAGATGCTTCTTTAAAAGTTTCTGTCTAACTAACTAAGAACTGAAATTCTCTAATCTACCTATGTTCTAATGTTCACAGCTAAAAGCATAGTTGTCTGTATAAATAAAGAGAACTGTGTCGCTGAGCTGAGCTGTATTGAGAGAGATCAAGCACACGTCCTGCTCTAATGAGAGACACTGACACAATGATGGAGAACAGGAAACGCTGTTCTATGCAAAAGGAAGTCATGTGATTTTTCCAGCCAATGACAACCATACACATCGCAGTCATGACGTCGCACACCCAGCTCACCCTGCTCTATGCTCTAAGCTGATTTGCTGGCCACCAAAATGACAGGAAGCGCCGAAAATGGCGCGATAGTAATAGATTATGCGCAGATTCTCACCTAAATTATCGCGTGATCGGAAATTTCTGATCAACCTAAGAACCGTGCCGATTTCAACTTTGTCGATTATAATCGCTCATTCCTAGTAACGGGTAACTCGTTGGGCAGAGAAAAATTATCTCTAAAAGGAAAAACTGCAATAGCCATTGTAGAGGAAAGAACGGGAAAACAAGCAGTGAAGAATAGTTGGAAATTATTGAAGAAAGCAGGAATGACTAAAGAAGGGTGCTTGGATGTTGATTTATGGAAGAATTTCCATAAGAATCATAGAGGATGGTTAGCTGATAATGATTTGTCTGAAGAAGCAGAGAAATGGGAGAGTGTGTCTAAGGAAGTATGGCAAGGAGGATGTAGAAGACCACTATAGGAAAGAGTATACGGTATGAATGTTACAATGATAATGATTATGAGAATAAAGAGGAGAATAAGACTGATAAACCTCCCATTAAAATGCCACCACCTTATAATACACCCGGTGGATGGACTTGTCTATTATGCCACACTCAGAATACCAATGGGAGGGAGACTTGTGTAAGTTATGGGGCACCCCGACCAAAATCCAGAATTGGCCTGTATCCCATAGTGACTTGTACCCAAGTAACTGGGGGTCAGGTGGGACCTAATTCTGTTCCTGCTGCATTTCAGGGGTACAATACTCCCCTTGTAACCCGTGCACAAAACATATTGGGAGGCTCTGACAAGAGCTAAAACAGATGCTTCTACTAGTCACATTCTTGAACAAGTATTTGAGCCCCATAAAACCTTGAGAATGTCAAGGGAAGGTTGGGGGTGGTTGCACACAGGATCATCAGGAGAGGAATATTGTCAGCTAATTAGAAATTGGGCACAGGAAAAGCAGGCAGAGCAGTCAGTAAATTTATCAGATGTAACCCAAGAAAAGGGAGAAGCAGTTGATAAGTTTTTTGCTAGGCTACAGATGAGATGGACAGACATGGGGTACTCCCCAAGAGTTAAGCTGGGCATTAGGATACTGGGTACAGCTTTCATAGATGGACTACAAAGATTTATAAGGGATGGGGTTAACAGTTCTAGACCAGAATGGCGTGGTATGGATCGAAAAGATTTAATAAAAGTAGCAAAAGGATTAGAACAGGATCTGGCAAGAAAGCTTAAGAGGACATTTGTGTATCAGAATCAGAGAGAGCAGGGGGCCAGAGGACAGAGGAGGATACAGATAATGTGTTTCAGATGTGGGAGGCCAGGGCATGAAAGGAGACTATGTCATTACACCCCTCCTGAAGAGAGGTAATTACATGAACAATAGGCAGTCAGCAAGCCAGGGTACAATGTGCATGTAGTAAAAGTCTCTTCTTCTGTTGGACCAGCACCTATGGTTCAGGTAACTCTAGGTGAAGGTAGAACATTAGACTTTCTCTTACATTCTGGTGCAGCTAAATCAGTCATGCACATAAATGATATTTTTTCCCTATGAGATAACTGACAGATTTTATAACTTGCATGGGTGGAAATGGTAATCTCATAGACACTCTTCTAACCATATCACTACAAGTTGAGATACACACAGGAGATGGGAGAGTTCCATCCTCACATAAGATTCTTACATGGTTCCTAGTCAGTGACACAGCACCTGTAAATCTTTGGGAGAAGATGTTCTTCAGGCTTTGCAAGCTCATATTCATTTCAAGTCTGATGGGACAGTTACATTTAACCCCTGGGTGGACAGAGGAACAGATGTGTAAACTAAATGCCTGTGTGTATTTAGATTCTGTACATACAGGTCAAGCACTGCCAATATTCAGCTTTCCTTCACTTGCAGCAGTGCCTGACAAATCCTGGGCGACCAGTAAGACGGATAGGCTGATTAAAGATGACTCCTGTAAATGTACAAATTAAACCAGGTGTCACTTTACCACGCATAGCACAGTACCCCCTTAGCCCGACATAAGAAACAGCCATTGGTCAGATAATTGTAGAGCTGCTAGAAGCAGGAGCTCTGAGAATCACCTCCTCTCCATGTAATACACCATTGTATCCAGGGAAAAAGAAGGGAGCCCCAGGTACCCCGTCACATACCGGATGGTGAGGGCTATAAATGCAATTACAGAGTTACTCACTCCAATTGTTCCAAATCAAAAAACTTTACTTGCTGAAGTACCCAGTAAGGCTACTCACTTTTCAGTGGTAGATCTCTCAAATGCCTTTTTCAGTGTTCCTTTACATCCAGACTGCCAATACATGTTTGAATTTACTTTTAAAGGGAGGCAATATGCATGGATCGTGTTACTCCAAGGGACACAGAACTCCCCAACACAATATACAGAAACTCTGTCTTCAGTGCTGCAACAGTGGACACCAACTGACTCACGGACAATATTGTTGCATTATATTTAGAGATAGGCAAATTGATTCTAATGAAGTGGACTTTATTTCGAATTTCAGGAAAACTTCGATTCTGAACGAAGTCGAAGTTTGCGGTAATTAGCGGGAATGAATTGTGTTTTTAATTGATACAGTAAAATGGCCGCAAGCACATGGCGTTACATGGGGCAAAGAACTCTGGGAGGAAGAAAGGAACATCCTCAATGACATGTGCAGAGATTAAGCCAGAGACCGGCGGGATTCTGTGACGTCACCGAACTATATAAGTCCGAACGTGACGCTGGCTGCTCACACTCCTCTCTGTACTGTGCTGCAGTTGCAGCAGCCGAGATCTCACACAAAAGAAATTAGTTTTTAACAGCGATTTTTGGGGGGGGTGTCACAGCTTTTATCAGAGACTGCTCCTCTTCCGTTCTAAACTTGATTCAGTTTGTGGGGTATTGTAATTGAAGTCCAGTGTGGGTCCAATTCTGCTGCATGCACATTTTAATGCCATCTGGTCAGTTGTGGAGCACATTGAATATCCAAGGGTTGTCTAAGCCTGTTTTTGATTTTGTATTCAGTAAAAGAAACACCGTTTTTTACAAGCCACATACCAGTTAATTTTTTGCTGCTCATTTCTTTTGCGCAATTTATATCCAAGGGTTAATTAAACATGTTTATGTTATTGTAGTCAGTAAATGAAACTGTTTTTTTCATTGGCTAACAGTAAATTTTTTCTGTTTTTTTCTGTAGCATATTTTATAACCGAAAGTTAATTAGGCATGTTTCTGCTTTTGTAGTCAGTAAAATACACGGCGTTTTAACATGCCACATACCAGTTAATTTTTTCCTGGTGATTTCTGTAGCGCAATTTATATCCAAGGGTTACCCAAGCCTGTTAGTGGGTTCATTTGGAGTCAAATACAGGGTGTGTATTTATCATATACAGATATCTTCATTAAACAGAGTTTGTATATTTTTTAAAAAAAACAGTATGTCAGACAGAGAGGTGGCAGGCTCTTCACATGCGAGTGGCAGTGGCACAAACATTCCTGGAGCAGGCACAGGTCGCAGCACAGTAAGGGGACGTCGCAGCAGGGGTCACTCGGTGAGGCCAGAACTGCCGGTGTCATCTAGCGGCCGTGTGTTGACCAGCAACCCAAGGGTTCTTGATTGGTTGACTAGGTCATCCACTTCCTCCCAGATGACATCGGGTCAGCGGCCCTCACCTGTCCTCAACCCGCCTCTATCCCATACGGTTCCCTCAGCCAGAGATCTACTATGTGGTCGGATGAACAATTTGAGGACAGTCAGCAGCTGCTTGGCAGCGAAGAAATGGGGCCAATATCCTCTGCTTATTGCAGTAGGTGGCAAAGTATAGATGTGGAGAGTGGCATGGGAGGTCATTTTGTGAGGGGTCAGCCTCTGCATACCAAGACCGGTGAGGAGGACAGCAGTGAAGATCCAACAATAATCGATGATGATGTAGCCGACCGCACTTGGGAGCCGGGTGAACCAAGGGCTTTATCATCATCAGGAGAAGAGGGCGTCAGCTTGCGCGTCAGGCAGCGGCGCAGCCAGCAAGTCAAATATGGGTATATGTAGAATCTGTGGCCAGAAATTGAAGCGTGGCCAGAAAGCTAACGTTGGCACCACGGCCCTGCGTCAACACATGCAGCGTCACCATCCGGTGGCCTGGGAGAAACGTGGCTTAGATGTGGTGGTTCATCCTGCTACGCAGCAACATCAGCAGCAGCACCCAGTGGCATGCATGCCATTGCAGCCAGTCAAGGCTCCACCACCTCTGCAGAAAGGAGCTCTTTCTCTTTGCCATCATCTCCCGGTCCAGATGCTCCTGCTCCTCGCTACTCATGGCGCCAGCAGTCGTTCAACGAGGCGATTGCAAAGAGACAACAGTATGCATCCAACCATCCTAAGTTGCAGCAGCGGACCGTGCCCCGGTCCAAGCTGTTGGTACTGCAGTCCCTCCCTTTCCAAATGGTGGACTCTGCATCGTTCAGAGAACTAATAGCTTGTGCCGAGCCGAGGTGGAGAGTTCCAAGCTGTAATTTTTTTCCAAAAAGGCAGCACTGGCCTTTCATAAATATGTAGAACAGATGGTGGGTCAGTCCTTGAGCTTATCGGTTTGTTCCAAGGTGCATGGCAGCGCGGACGTGTGGAGCTGTGACTATGGTCAGGGCCAGTACATGTCCTAAACGGCCCACTGGGTGAATGTGCTTCCTGTCCAGCCACACCAACAACTTGGACAGGAGACGGAGCTTTCTCCTCCACGATGTCAAACTGCTGCTCCTGCTCCAATGTTCGCCTCCTCATCCACCACCACCACCACCACCATCTCAGCCTACACAAGTGCTGCTCCATCATACCACATGTGTAGGGCACAGCGGTGTCACACAGTTCTACACCTGGCTTGCCTCGGCGAACTGCTCCGCGTCATGCAGCAAGGAATGCAGCAAGAAATTGATGTGTGGCTTTCTCCGTGGCAACTCCAAATCGGAACCATGGTGACGGACAATGGGAGGAACATGGTGTCCGCGCTGCTCCGAGGAGGGATGGTCCATGTGCCCTGCATGGTGCACGTGTTCAATCTGGTTGTGAAACGGTTCCTGAAGTCTTCCACCGATCTTTAGAAGATTCTGAAAATGGCCAGGAAACTGTGCATGCACTTCATCCATTCCTACAAATCCAGGCACACCCTCCTCGAGTTGCAGTGGCAGAACGGCCTACCCCAACACATGCTGATATGCTATATTTCCACCCGGTGGAATTCCAGCCTGCACATGTTGGACCGACTGTATGAACAGAGGAAGGCCATTTACGATTTTTTTAAAGATCCAGGCAGACAGGAGTACTCCCCTGTGTAACTTTGATTTCAGCCAGTGGCAGCTCATGCGTGACACCTGCCATTTGCTGAGGCCATTTGAGGAGGCCACGCTATTTGTCAGTCGGCAGGACTACGGGATGAATAACGTCATTCCACTGCTTCATGTCCTGGAACAGATGATGAAAAATCTGTCTGGGCAGGGGACTGGAGACATGGCGACTACATCTCGTGGCCAGATGGGTCCGGTGGGGACTGAACTGGAGGAGGAGGAGGAGGAAGAGGAAGACATTGGAGCACAAGCATTGTCTGGTGAAATTAGTGTTTTTTCTACCCAGGTGACAGGAGCGGAGAAGCAGGAGCAGCTGGAGGAGGTAGATGGAGATGAGGAAGAACAGGCAGATGACCCGCAAGCACCGTGGCAGTATACAGTGGAGATGGAGGCAGGTAGTCCCTCGGAGTCACTTGTGCAGATGGCCTGCAGCATGATGATTTGCCTGGCTAGTGACAGCCGAATAGTCACCAACCGGCAGAGGGATGATTTCTAGCTCTACACCCTATTGGACCCTCGCTACTGGTCCAAAATGGGAGCCTTTTCCCCAGCTGCTGAGAGGGAGGACAAACTCAAATACTATAGAGAAATCCTCCGTTGTCAGCTGGCCGTTGCCTATGTGCAGCATGGTCCATCCTCTGACAGGTCTGACCGGGGGGTTCCTCATCGCTCATGTACCAGCTCCATCAGCAGCAACCTAAGTCTGGAGTCGCTGATGAGCAGCTTCGTTCACCCGCCTAGTGAGGAGGGCAGTCACCAGCCGCAGCTGCAGCAGGACCTGGAGCAGACCCTGAACCAACAGGTGGTGGCCTACTTGGACAGCACTCTGAAACCCCAGTTAGAAGATCCGCTGGACTACTGGGCAGCCAAACTGGTTGTGTGGCCGCAACTTTCCGAGTTTGCAGTGGAGAAGCTGTCCTGCCCGGCCAGTAGTGTGGCATCAGAGTGGGTGTTCAGTGAGGCGGGGGCCAATTTTACCCCAAGAAGAACCCGGTTGTCCACCGGAAATGTGGAACGACTGACCTTTGTCAAGATGAATCAGGCGTGGATCGGCCAGGATTTCCACACACGATGCCTTAGGCGTCAGATTACATCAGCCATGACGCTTCACCAAAACTTTGAGAAATGAGTCTGGATTCAAACTACCTGCCTCAGCCACTATTCAGATGCAGCCACCCGCCTGATCTCACACATGTGCTGCCAGTTTCTCCATCTGCCTACCACCATCTTTACCAGGGACTGTTATTGCCACCCGCCTCCACACTCTTTCATTGTGCCACTCTATGACCTCATGCTGCTGCTGCTGATGTGGCTGGTGCCGTGACCTCCACACTGTGTCATTGTGCCACTCTCTGACCTCATGCTGCTGCTGCTGCTGTTGTTGCATCTGCGGTCACCTCCACACCCTGTCATTGTGCCACTCTATGACCTCATGCTGCTGCTACTGCCGTGACCTCCACACTGTCATTGTGCCACTCTGTGGCTTACTCCTGTTTTTGCCACCTCCAGAATGTCATTGTGCCACTGTCTGACCTCATGCTGCTGCTGCTGTTGATACCATCACTTCCACACTGTGTCATTATGCCACTCTCTGACCTCATGCTGCTGCTGCTGCTGTTGTTGCTGCTGCGGTCACCTCCACACCCTGTCATTGTGCCACTCTATGACCTCATGCTGCTGCTACTGCCGTGACCTCCACACTCTGTCATTGTGCCACTCTGTGGCCTACTCCTGTTTTTGCTACCTCCAGAATGTCATTGTGCCACTGTCTGACCTCATGCTGCTGCTGCTGTTGATACCGTCAACTCCACACTGTGTCATTGTGCCACTCTCTGACCTCATACTGTTGCTCTGGCTGCTGCCGTGACCGCCACACTCTGTCATTTTGCCACTGTCCCCCAAGCCCCGTGGCAGTATACAGTGGAGATGGAACCATTTTTGGCCAAGGAAATTCTACCTCCATCAGCTTCTTCATTAATACCTAAAAAAGTTCCAAAGGAGTTTATTAAGAAGTATAAACGTGGTAGTTTGAATCCAGTTTCTGCGTGACACCAATTTGTTGAAATGCAGCATATGGAATTGAAGGAGACCCTAACTACAGGGAATGTTTTAGGTGCTTATTTTGCATTCGATGCCATTAGTGATGGAATTTAGTACAAAACTGGAATAGTGAAGCACAAGCAAATGCTGCAAAACTGGCTTTGGATGAGCTTCTTCAGTATGAAGAATGTGAATTGTATGTCCAAATTACAGACAGGAAAAACCGCCTCTGCCTTGAGCCTTGTCTGTCATATCTGTGTACCGTACCTCTTGCCTCCATCCCTTGACCACGATCCTTGCCGGCTGTCCTGACCTTACGCTTGTCCCCGACTCCGAGTTTGCCTTATGATTTTGTACCTCGGTACACCTTGGCTGCCACCACAAGCAAGTCACGTCAGGGGTAACGACCTGGTAGACTCCCGCCACAGCAAGTCAATCCCGCTTTGCGGCAGGCTCTGGAGAAAACCGGGACCTACTTAGATTCCGCTCCCTGGAGTGGCTATTGCCATCGTCCCCTTGTTAATATGATAAAATCAGGTGTGGAAATTATCTTTGTTCCACTCCTTTATCCAATTAAATGCCTCCTCCGAATTATATTATTTTTATTACTGCCGACAGTCGGAGCTCGAGAAATATGACCAACACGCTTTGGCTGGGACATGAAATCTGCTTTAATCACAGTAAATTACATTCCAATAGAACTTTTTAATCACATGACTATTCTATCACTACATGATTGGTTAATTGGTGGTCGCTAAGAGACAAGTTATAATTTGCACGTACGTATGAAGCATTAGCTGATATGACATATTCCCAAGCTCGCCTCTGTATTATCTGAGGGGAGGAGGAAGGCCTTGAATCTCTTTGCTGTTAGCAGACACTCATCTGTCTCAAGGAAAGCTGTGTGAGAGATATCTGATACTTCGATAAGAATGTATAGCAGTAAAAGCAGTGTAACAAACTATCTGATGAGCTTAATAAAAATGTAATGATGAAACAGACTTTTGATGTTTATTCCTTAAAGTACCAACTTGACAGTCCCCCCTAAAAACATCAAAATCTGTTCTAACGCTCCCTCCTAGAGTGTGAATGATGATTGATGCTCTTCCCTAAACTGAGCAAGAATGGGTAAAGGTCACTCTCCTTAGACAGTAGGGTGAACAGGTGGAGCGGGTGTTGAACCCACTGAACCACTGTCAGGCTTGCTCCAAGGGGTGTAACCAAGCGACCGCTGGCCTCTTCGCAGAGCCTTTGATGGTAAGGATGACTGTTGACAAACGACCGCCAGGTGCCACCTCAGAGCAGTCCCCGGCAGAGGCATCTATGGATTGTTTACAATCTCATAACCCTCAATGATTCTGGAAAGTCATGATGGAGGTGGCGCTTAATTGTTCAGCTATACCTTGTAAGGCATCTCAGGTGTAATTATCAAACCTCGGTTGATTATAATAGATGTAATTTATCCAGTCCACACTTTTGTTGATTGTTATTTGGGGCGTAAGTGATTCAAACCCTGCTTTGACCTGATCCCTAGCTTCGAATTCATCAGGCACCCCCCTTGGTTGGCCCTCCTGCATTTTTACACACATCCAGACTAGACAAACATGTGAAAGGATAAGGGAAAAGTTCATAATGACTTATTGGTCGCAGTCACTTTCTTGCAGTGTGAAGCATGCACCCAGGGGGGGACTTCCTTCAAGTTTCATTGAGGTTGGGGACATCAGGAGTACTTGGTATGGTCAAATCTGGGCTCCAGAGAATCTCTGATGTGTTTCTGCACCCACACAAAGTCACCAGGTTGTAGCTTTGATCAGAGTCTGGATCTGGAATGGAGGAGAACACTATGGCATGGATTAGTTTCAATTCATTACACAGATTTATAACATATTTTACAAGGCTATCATTCCCTGCACTCAACTACTGCTGGTGAAACCTCCCTAATCTGGGCGGGCCTGAGAATACTATCTCCTGAGGAGTGAGACCAGTGGGGCTGTCTGGAGTATTTCTGACAGAATAGAGTGCAGAATAGGATCTCAGGGAAGAGATGTTTCTTTGCTAGCCTTCAGAATTTTGTTCTTCAGAGTGGCGTTCATTCTTTCCACTTTCCCACAGAATTCGGAATGGTAGGTTGTTTGCAGGTCGAGGTCAGCTCCTACTAGTTTCCAAATGTCTCTGGTTACTTCCGCAGGGAAGACAGGTCCTTGGTCAGATTTAATAACCTCAGGGATCCCAAATCTGCATATCAATTCAGTCAATAGTTTCTTCACGGTGGTTCTGGCAGTCATGTTGGTAACTGGGTAGACTTCAGGCCATCCTGAGAACATATCCACCACTACTAGAACATACTTGTATTTTCCACTCTTGGGTAATTCAATGTAGTCAATCTGGATCTGCTGGAAAGGATATAGTGGTTTAGCCAAATGCTTCTTTGGTGTTGGCATCAGTCCTCCTGGGTTACAAGTAATGCAAATTTCACAACTTCTAGCATGGCTACTTGCCGTGGAAAATGGAGATTCTGGGTGCTAGGTATATCTTGTTGATTGAAGAAATCAGCTGGTTAGTTCATATGTGGGTAGTACCATGAGCCCATTGTACTACAGCTGGATATAATGCCATGGTAAACAAAGTCTATTGTCTTTCCTCTAGAATCTTGGTGTATCTCTGCTCCCAATTCCTCCCAACTTTTCCTTTCCTTCGGGCTTGTTCGAGATGTTTGAGATTGTCTCAACAGGCTAACACCTGGATTCAATGCATCTTGTCCTTGGTTCTTCTCTTCTTTTTTTTTTTCTTTTTTCTCATTTTATTAAGAAAAGGATTAAGTTGTAACAGTTATTACATTCAGTGTGTAGACGGATAATATACATAACACATTATAAACCAGATTGCTAAATGATTGTTACAAGGTCAAAATACAGATAAGGCTTAACGACATGTGTGTCTTGGCAAGATATAAAGCTAGCGTTCCCGTCTGCTAGTTAGAATATGGACCGGACAGGATTATGATAACATTTTATGCAGAAGAAAATCTCTGAAGACCTGATGTCTCCTATCCACTCACAGACTTACGCTAACATCCTGCACAAGGTCGTAATCCTTTCACATGAACAACAAAAAACAGAGAAATAAAACAGGTTCTCCAGTCAGTCGTCCCCCCCCCCCCCGCCACCAGGTCGCCCCCAAAACAAGAGCCGCCCATCCAAACCGGTGTCTACGTGGTGGTGACTATTCAGCGGTACGGTACTGATCCGTGCAGCAATAGGCCAACCATTCCTCTCAAGTCTGCAGATTTTTCATAGTAAGAGAACGAGAGTTTGCATAGAATTCCTCCATGCGCTGCAGCGTGTGGATTTCTCGGAACCAGGAGGATATGGAAGGGTTGGAGGTAGACAGCCAAAGTTGAGGTATCACCAATTTTGCCGCCGGGACCAGGAACCGGAGTAGGTGAGCCCTGAGAGAGGCCATTGGCAGGGGGATATCAAAAAGAAACAGGGCAGCCGGATCGTTTTGTTTTTCCTGACCCCGTAATAATATGGATAAGGCCCAGAACGACCTCCAGAAGGGTTGAAGTACAGGACAGCTCCACCAGGTATGCAGTAGAGTTCCCACCTCTGTCTTACAGCGCCAGCAGATGTTGGCAACTGCAGGGTAGATGGAGTGGAGAAGAGCTTGGACCCTGTACCAACGTGTGATTAATTTATAGTTTAATTCCTTGGCTTTAACAGAAATGGACGATTTATGGGCAAGAAAGAAGGACCTCTCCCACCCCTCTGTCGAGAGCTCCCTACCCAATTCCGTCTCCAAAGCCTTTTGAAAGGGGAATTTATTCACCTCTACAGAGAGCAGCAGCCCATACATTCTTGAAAGCGTACGCTTCCCCAGGGACTCCAGGAGACACCACTTTTCAAATATTGAACGTGGCCTGTGTAAGTCCAAGGCAAGTTTGTTAGTCGAATAAAGGCTATGTAATTGGTAGTAGTTAAAACCCTTGAAAAATTTAGGCAACCCCGCTCACCTACCAAATCATTGTAAGATTTCAGTGAGTCCGGGGAGAGTACGCTACCAAATATCGCCGCTGATGCCTCATCCCCCTGTAGGCGAGCGAGGGCTAAGGATAGATCCTCGGGACTCCAGGATTGCCAATAGGGGCGTGAACGGACCCCCCGGTCTGAATAAAGACAATTTAGAGGGAAATCCTCTGCTAACCTGGATTAAGGTGCGGGCTATCAGGGGGACATCGTGTAGTAGCTTTCTTGGTAGGAACCTCGGTGTCAGCCATGGTAAGGCTGCCGTAGGGGCCCCATACATCCACTTTTCTAATTGAACCCAGAACTTCTGGTGGGCATTGTGGAAAGAATCCAGAGTGCGCACCATGACCGAGGCCATATAGTATAAATGAAGATCAGGGACTGCAAGGCTACCTTCTGCCTTAGGTCTAGTAAGGATAGAGTGCGCTAGTCTGGGGTGTCTCCTTGCCCACACGAAATTCGAGACTAGTTTGCGTAGGGCCTTAAAGTAAGTCTTCGGGAGCAGAATGGGCACAGTTTGAAACAAGTAAAGGAGGCGAGGGAGGACATTCATTTTAATTATATTTATACGCCCAATCCACGAGAAATCTCTCTTGTCCCATTTCAATAAGTCGTGGCTGATAGTATTAAGTAGTGGAGAGAAGTTAAGTTCAAAAGTTTTTTTGGGATTAGCTGGAATTTTAACACCCAGGTAGGTGAAAGAGGTAGTGGCCCATGTAAATGGAAAGGCAGATTTCAATTGTCGGAGGATGTGGTCAGAAAGGTGTAAACTGAATGCCACACTTTTTGACATGTTCACCTTATGGTTGCAAAAGGAAAAAAATTCTGCAGTATTCTAAGCCTTGGGAGTGACCAAAAGGTGTGAGAGGTTTAGGAGAGGTCGTCAGCAAATGTAAACATTTATTTGTGGTTGGCAACTGAATCCCTCGGTAGCCGCTTCTCTTTTAGCTTCATCGGTGTTCCTGGTTAGGTTTACAGCGAGGGGGGGGGGGCACCCCTCCCTGTCCCTTGCTTATCGTGAACGGTTGAGATAGTGCCCCGTTTTTTGAATTTGTGCCTGAGGGTTGGTGGTGGGGAAGATCCTCCCCATCATTGCCCGGCCCAGGGCCCTCCGTTCCAAACACCCCGCATAAAAGGGCCAGTTCAGACGGTTTAAAAGCCTTTTGGACTAAAAAAGGGGACACAGGGTGTTTTTGGGGGCTCTGTTTTATTGGGGAGGGGAAATGTCTTTAAGGTGTTGTCTTGCCTCCCTGGGGGCACAAACCAGATTGTCAAGGTGAATAAGCGGCCCCATGGGCTAAGTGCATGGCGATCAGTTTGGCAAAAAGTTTGGCATCTACATTAATGAGGAAATCGGGGGTAACTTTTGGAAAGGTGGATCCTTACCCCCTTTGGGATCAGTAAGAATGCCCCCCAAAAAACAGGATCAATTGCGAATTGAGGAAAAAAGGGATTAATTTTCCCTTGTGAGGGGCGGCCAAAAGGGTTCTTTTGGTTTTGTGAAGTGTGCGTATACCCAACGGGGCCCGGACTATTCCCGTGGGAGAGCAAGATGTAAAAAAGTTTTCAGCTGGAAAAGGGTCCTCCCGAGAGGCGGGAGCTTGGGGGTCAAGCGCGGGGGAAAGGGGTGTACGTGGAGAATAGTCCCGAAGGAGTTTTGGTAAGGTCTCGGATGGGGGGGTTCGGAGGGGAAAATTATATAAGTCCTCATAAATTTTTTTAAGACTTTCAGTTTTTTCCGTTATATGGGCTGTTGGCCCTTCTTGTTTCATGTTTCATTGTTTTTAGGCCGAAAAAAGCGGACGTTCAGCCTGTTGTGCTAAGGTGTTGATCCAGAGGAAGGCAAAAAAAAAACAAGAGGTAGAAGCCAATTGTCCTCATTTTAGGGAAAAATTCCTTCCCGACTCCAATTGGCAATCGGAAAAATCCCTGAATTCAATGACCCCTCTCAGAATCCTAGACACTATAACTTGTTATATTATTATGCTCCAGAAATGCATCCAAACCCCTTTTGAACTCTGTTAGTGAATTCACCATGACAAGTTCCTCTGGCAGAGAGTTCCACAGTCTCACTGCTCTTACAGTAAAGAATCCCTTTCTATGTTTATGTATAAACTTTCTTTCCTCAAGACGTAGAGGATGCCCCTTGTTCTAGTTACAATCCTGGGTCTAAATAATCTTGGGAGAGATCTCTATATTGACCTTTGATGTATTTAAACATATTTTATTATGTCCCCCGAAGCCGTCTTTTCTATAAACTATATAACCCTAATCTTGCTAATCTTTCTGGGTACTGTAGTCCACCCAGTCCTTTTATTATTTTTGTTGCCCGCCTTTGTACCTGTTCAAGCTCTACAATGTCTTTCCTGTGCACTGGTGCCCAAAACTGTACACAATATTCCATGTGTGGTCTAACCAATGACTTGTATAATGGGAGAATAATGTTCTCATCATGTGCCTCTATGCTCCTTTTAATGCCTTGGCATCTGCTGTCTGACACTGGCTGCTACAATTAAGTTTACTGTCCACCTGGATTCCCAAGTCCTTCTCCATGTCACTTTTACCCAGCCTTTTTCCATCTAACATGTAGTCATGTAATGGATTTTTCCTCCCCATGTGCATAACCTTGCATTTATCTGTGTTAAACCTCATCTGCCATTTCCCTGCCCAGCCTCCTTATCCAGATCCCTTTGTAATAACACATTATCCTCTATTGTGTTGATTACTTTACAGAGCTTAGTATCGTCTGCAAAGATCGATATTCTACTGTGCAATCCATGTGTAAGATCGTTAATGAAAATGTTGAAGAGGATAGGGCCCAATACTGACCCTTGTGGTACCCCACTAGTAACAGCAATCCAGTCAGAGTATGCACCGTTAATTACTACCCTTTGTTTTCTATCAGTGAGCCAGTTGCTTACCCACTTGCACACGTTTTCCCCCAGTCCAAGCATTCTCATTTTACTTACCAACCTTTTATGTGGCACCGTTCGGGTTTTTAACAGATGGAATATATAGGGAGGCCCTCCTCTCGCGAAGCGCTCGGGCTAGAAATCGCCCTGGTTTTTGCTCCATACATAAGATGAGCCTGCACAGATTTGCCGATATCTCTGATGTTGCTGGTCCATAAGCCGACAAATCTCATGTCGGACTTGCGTAAGATCTTGCAGGTCTGCTTCCGAGCCAGAAGCTTTATGGGTTGATTCCAGGAGATGCAGTCGCGAGAGGAGGGTCTGCAACTTGTGTGACTTCTCTCTCTTCAGTCTGGCGCCATGTTTTATAAGCACACCTCTTAGAACGCATTTAAGAGCCTCCCACTGGGTTTGTGGAGAGGTGGGATCTTCGGCGTGTTCAGAGCAGAACAATTCAACAGTATTGCTGAGCTCTGAGAGACAGAGGGAGTCGGACAGAAGAGATTTGTTTAGCTTCCAGGAGAAAGCCGGCTTGCTACTATTGGGAAGGTGAAGATCACAATGTATCGGTGCATGGTCTGAGTGCAGGATGTTTCCAATCGTGGCGCTACAGACCGAAAGAAGGAGAGAGTGGTGCGGGAGGATATAGTCAATTCGACTATAGGAACCGTGGGGAACGAAAAAAAGGTGTAATCTCATTCCTCTGGGTGCAGTACTCTCCACACATCTACAAGTTGCATCTCATGAAGCAGTTTTCGGACCCTGTTAATTGAACGCAGGGGGACTGCGGAGCGGCCAATTGAGGTATCTTGCAGGGGGTTTAACATGAGGTTAAAAATTACCGCAAAGAATAATCTTGCCCTGAGCAAAGCTTGTAAGAGTATCTAGAACTTTAGAAAAAAAGGAAAGTTGTCCGGTGTTGGGAACATATATGTTAGCAATCGTGAACTTGTGCCCTTGAATGCTGCATTTAACGAACAGGGCCCTAGCGTCGTCGTCAGGGAGAACCTCAAGAACCTGGACCGGCAGGATCTGTGAAAGAAAATTGCAACCCCTTTTGTCTTGGCCACTGGGTTACTGCTATGGTACCAGGCAGGGAAGTATCTATTTTGAAAGGGTTGGATGTGGGCACTCAAAAGGTGGGTCTCCTGGATGCAGACAATATGAGACCCCTGCTTGTGAAGATTATAAAGAATTTGAGAGCGCTTCTCGGGCACGTTAAATCCCTTCACATTGAGGGAAGTCACTCGTATGTTAGCCATATGGAGGCAACGTGAGTAGATCAGAGGAAGAGGACCCGAGAAGGAACGGGCGGAGACCAACCGGAGAAGGTTGTTGCAAATAAACCAAAACCTTAACAGTAAATATAAAGAAAAAGGCCTATAAAGATCAGGCCAAGCACAACCACATTCAAAGATTAAAAGTAGACCTTCAAAAGCCACAATAGAACATTGAAAGGCCATTCTATCTTGGGGGTGGACAAAAATGTTGTCAGAGGAACGCGTTAGGAAAAGTGGGGAGTAAAGAGTACCATATACAGAGACGTCTCAGGGCGATAGAGAAGAAGATCTCCACCCGGCAGATGACACAACAGTCGGGCCCCACCAGTGTAGCCAGACAAAAGCACCAACCGTGGGCAGAGTAAGGGAAAGAGAAGCCAGAAACCACAGCTCATCACATAATATGTTGCGATACCCCACCATGGTGGGGGTCAATAAGAATCTTGCATGACTTATAGACAGTTGAAGGCTTCTGATAATAATAAAGGGAAACAAAGAAAGGGGAGAAAGAGAGAAAGAAAGAAAAAAAAAAAAGGGGGGGGGGGATGGGCCAGGTGTGAAAGGGTGGGGAGGAAGGGAGAATGAGGGAGGAAAGGGGGTGGGAAAGGGATGAGGGGGAGGGAGGGGAGTGAGGGGGGGAGGGGAAGGAGAGGGAGAGGGAGGAGGAAGGGAGACAGAAGGCAGATGTAACAGGTAGGACACAAGATTCTCAGCAGCAGAAAGAGAGAAAAGGCACATGGCAAATAGACCAGACAATCACGTGTGAACCTATCTCAAGAAATTAGAGTCCCAAGGATCAGCGGTGTGGATGTCTCTTGGGAGGGGAGCGCTCCACGCTTCCAGGACGACGTCGAGAGCGTTGAGGCTTAGGAGCCGCTGACGAGGGATTGAACTGCAGAGTCTGGGAGGATCCCGATCGAGGAATGGGGTCCAACCCCATAGCTGCATGCAAATCTGGAAGCGCCATGTCAGGGAGATCCAGGAAGGCAAGAAAGCCCAGAAGGTCCGCCGGGGATCGGAAGGACAAAAGTTTGTCTTTGTGGCGAACTTGGACAGAAAATGGGAACCCCCATCTGTACAGGATTCCCCTTGCTTGAAGAAGAGCTAAGAGTGGTTTGACCGCCGAGCGCATTTGGAGGGTTCTCCGAGAAAGGTCTTGGAAGAGGCTCAGAGTCGTTCCGTTAAATTTCACGGTTTGCATGATGCGCGCTTTCCTCATTATTTCTTCCTTGACCGTAAAGTGGTGGATACGGCAAACAATGTCCCTGGGTCGTGTGGTATCTTGGCTTGGTGGTCGGAGCGCCCTATGAGCCCGATCAAAGGCAATCACCGTTTCCTCTGGCCTGCCCAGGATGTAATTGAACATCTTTGTTAAGGTGGGTATCAAGTCAGCCGTCTTAACTGTTTCCGGTAGACCCCGTACTCTAATATTATTTCTTCTATTACGGTTTTCTAAATCGTCCATGTGATTGACGAGGTGCGCATATCGATCCTGCTGCTCATCAATAGAAGATTGCAGAGTTGAGATCACGATATCCGTAGAGGCTAGGGCGTCCTCTAGTTGCTGAACCCTCCCTTGAAGATCGGCGACATCAGATTGAACAGGTGCTAGGTCTCGCTTCCAAGACTTTTGGAGGTCATAGGCCAGTTGTTTCATGTCAGATTTGGTAGGAAGCAGCGATAAAAGTGCTCTCAGCTCTGGGTGAGCTGCGAGGGTATGGATCGCCTCCTCAGGAGGGGGGAGGCTTGTAATGTTAGGAAAGGCTGGAGAGCTGGATTGAAAATCTAGCGGGATTGCGCTCGGTGTCGCAGGGCTGGTCACTTGGCGGGCTGGACTGTCTCCCCATGATGAGGAGTTAGGACTGGAGTGCCACGAGAGGCCATGTAAGGATACTGGTTGGTGGAGAGAGTGGCCCACGGGGGCCAGGGCTATAGGCTCAGAGACATGGTGGCGTGTATTTGGAGATACGGCTACTGGAGAGTAACTGGGCGACTCCAGAGATATCTGCTGGTCAGCCTGATGGGTGGAGATGGTAGCTGGTACAGGTGGACATGGAGAAGCCAGGAGAGCATCCATTTTAGCCCTCTGGGCATGCAAGGGGGTCCCAAAAGGGCTCTCTGCAGCTATGACTTGGGAGGGTGAAGAAACCCTCATAGGGGTATTCCCAGATGGTTGTGGTACAGGCGCTTGTGGGGACCCACAATGAGGTGAGGCAGCAAGTGTGACTGTAGTAGAGGGTATGATCGTGTCCTCCATTTCCAAACCAGGGCCCACTGCTGCCCAGTTGGTGGTGGAGCTAAGTGGAGAGGTTAAGGAAGAGCCCGCTGCCGGCGGGAGTCGCGGTGCAGAAAGGGCCGTCGCCATCTTGGCATAGTCAGGGGATGTCTGCCCCTCAGGTGATCTATCGTGCTGGGCAGCGCTGGGGCTGGCACCGGTCGCCATCATGTGGCCAGGGGACTGTGGCATGCACCCACCTCGATCTGTAACGTCGGTGTCCCCGGGTCGTTCCGCCTCCGAGCTCCAGAGGCCTGCAGGCATCTTCACCATCCCTCTCTCCTCCATGACTGGTGGGCGCCGAGGCACGTCACACTTCCGCGACTGCAGCGGGGCGAGCGGGTCCATGCTGCAAATCCCCGGGGAGCACACCGGAGCAGGTGAGCGCTGGCCAGTTCGAGATGGAAGCTTAATCCCCGTCCCGGTCGCCGCTGTGTCAGGCTGCAGCACTTTCCCTTTGCGGCGCCGTGAGGGAGGCGGGCATGATGGCGTCTCCGCGCCCGGAGCGCGTGCATCCAGCAGGTCCTCAGGGATGTTGGATAGAGGTGCAAAGTAGTTGGAGATGGCGAAATCTCCTGTCAGCGTGTCCTTAGAGGCTTTGGCAGCCCTGTTAGCTCGTTTGCTGCTCATTATAAGAGCTGGAGAAGGCTTTGTAAACTGGCCCTAGACGGAGCTCCTCACAGACACGTCCGTACTCCTCACATAGCAGGACATGCCCCCGGTTCTTCTCTTCTTGTTCCTCTCTATTCTTTCCTTCTTCTTTTTTCTTCTCACCTTCTTCTTTCCTTCTTTTTTCTCACCTTCTTCTTTCCTTCTTTCTTTTCACATTCTCTGTCTTTCTTCTCAACTTCTCCTTCTGTCTTCTCACATTCTCCTTCTCTCTTCTCACATTCTCCTTCTTTCTTCTCACATTCTCCTTCTTTTTTCTCTGTTCAGGTCAGCACATATACAGCCACTCCTGCTTCCTCTCGAATCTCTGGGAAGAGAGCTGCGGCCTTTGCAGCCAAGTCTGCTCTGTAGGTGCCTTCTATTTCCACTGTCTCTATTCTTCCATGGGCTTTAGTATTCAAAACGGCCACTTGAGCTGGCAATTGGAGAACATGCATCAGAGTCTGAATGGCTTCTTGATTCTTGATGGGCGTTCCACTAGCTTTTGGGAAACCTCGCAGGGCCACTTCATGCCAAAGTCTTTGGGCAAACTCCGTACATGTAGGCTGAGTCGGTGTATATGTTCATGGTCTTCTTTTCGGCGAGCTTACAAGTTCCGTTACACCCCAGAGTTCACCTTCTTGGGCTGGCATTCTCGAAGGTAAAGATGCAGCCTTCACGGTTTCTTACAAGGTAACCATAGCAAATCCTGTATGGAATCGTCCTTGATCATCTGCATATCTGGATCCATCTGTGGGTTCTGCAACTTGGATGTAGAGACAGTAGGAAGATGGGGAGTTTCAGCCTCCATTTGTTCAAGACAGTCATGAAGAGGTTCATCCGCGGCGTCTGGTCTTCATCTGTGGTTAGGACTGATCTTCATCTTTTTCTTCCCCCCTTGAGAGAGGAAGCAGAGTGGCTGGGTTGAGAGTAGTTAATCTCTTCAAGTGACATTCTCTCAGTCATCAGTAATGTGCATTGTATACGGAGATGGCGCCGTTTACTGAGATGAGGTTGCTGCGACTGTTTCAGGATCCCTTGTAGATCATGATGAGCCAAAACATTGACCGGATGGCCTAAAATGATGTCTTGAGTTGGTTTTTTTTTAAGAAGAATTTGTGCAGCAATGATAGCTCTGGGAAAGTAGGACAGTCCGTGCAACAGGATCTTAACTTGCAAGAATAGTATCTAAGAAGTCTCAAAACGCTCTCCATATTTTTGTTTTTCAGGACTTCGGAAGCTTGGCCCTAGTCTTCAAAAAGGAAGAGGTTGAAAGGCTGTGAGTAGTCGGGATTCCCGAGCCCGGAACTTGTAGGATAAGTTTTTTCTAGGGTTTTGAAAACACTCTTGTGCCTCAAATGAGGTTCATTGTGTAAATAATGTCCTTGAAAAAATGTTTTAAAATTGCAAAAGAACTGAAGGCATTGGGTATCCATTGACAACAGTAAGTGACGAGGCCTAGAAATCCTAGAAGTTGTTTTAGATTGTTCGGGGGAAGAAATTTAGCATCACTAGCTTTTCCCCGATATCACAGTAAGGTGTTTGGTACCCTGTGATATGCAATGTCTGAGGAATACAAATTTCTTAGAACACCATTGGAGCTTGGACTGTGAGACTTTGCAGTTGATTGATGCCAAATGTTGAAGAAGACTCAAAGAGCTTGATTGACAAGTTGGAAAATCAGATGCACACTGTCAGGACTAGGCTGCACTCAGGCTGCAGGGATCAACAGGTTGCAGCAGCTGATTTGCAAACCCACCCTGATACACTTGCTCCTTGCAGCTCTGTGAGTGACAGACGCCCAGTCACTCCGGACAGGGGGCGTGTCGCACCAGCCAATGGGAGGACCTGGAGGCCGCTCCAATCAGCTACAGGGGGGGTTTTGGGGAAACACTTTTAAAAAACTCCCTGCTAGCTGAGGCTGGTCTGTAAAATTTCCGGGGCCCCTTGCTTTCCTGTGATTTGTATTGTGTGTTTACTTGTGTAATGACCCTGGCCTTTTTTTCTTTTTCCTGGTTTGTCTTCTTTTTTTTGTAGCTCACTCCGTTTGGCTTTTGCCCCCGGTTTTTGTTTACGTTTACCCCTTCGGGTTTGATTTTGTGGCTTTGGCGTTCCCTTTTTGGGGTATTGACCCCCCCGGATTTTTTTTCCCCTTTAAATTCTTTTTCCTTTCCGGGACGGCCCCCGGGCATCTACAGCGCAGGGACTGTCGCCCAGTTCCCCAATCTGCCGCCTGGGGCAGCACGTAAAGTAGGAAAGGGAATGGGTGATTTCCCCAGTTAGGGCCCCACTTTTCCCTCCCTTAAACGGGGAATTTAAACGGGCCAAAACCTTTAAACTCATTCCCTCACGGGGGCCCCCTTTGATGCCCCAGGTAGAGCAGATGCGGGGGGTAACTAAGCTAGTCCAGGATCGGGCGCGGGGGGGGTTTAGAACAGCAGGGTTCCCCCAAAGTCAGAGTGTCCCTCCCAATCCCCTTCCCCTCCTGTGGAGCCCCCTATCCAGTTGCCTGAAAAAGGGGGTTTTCTCAGGAAAAGGAAGGCCTTTTTTTTTGGCTTTTAGAGGGGTTTTGGTCCCCTTTTTTTTTAGGTCCACCCCCCAAACTGGGGGAATGAGGAGCAAAGGGGGGGAAATTTGTTTTGTCCCTATTCAGGGTCCCCCCCCCGGGAGGGGGGCATTCTCTTTTCCCGCCCTGTTTAACCGCTGTCTTCTTGGGAAGGTTCTTCCCCGCCTTAGGGGTTTATTTTTTGTTGACCCGGGGGTTAAAAGAGGGGGGGGCGGGGTTGGGAAGGGGGGGGGCCAAAGGGGGGGGAAAAAAAAACCTTGGGGGGGGGGGGGAAGGGGGGGAGGTAAAAAAGACCCCCGTGGGGAAAAGGGGAAGTTTTTGCCCCCGAATTTGGGCGCGGGGTTTTTGTTCCTTTTGGGGTTTGGAACGACCCAGCTCTTAGATTTTCAATTTAATTGGGTTGCTGACATGGGGAAGGTTTATTGGTGGCTTCCCCAGCCCCTGGCATTTTAGATGAGGTTTAGGGCCCATTGAAATTGTCTGGAAAACTTTTAGGGGGGAGGCATCGAGAGAAGGCTCCCAACCCTTGGGGGGTTCACCCCATGGTCCCAAACCCCCAAAGGGGTTTTCCCGATATAAACCCATGAAAGTAGGGGCTTTTTTTGTCATGGTGGGACCGTGGATTTCCCTCGGTCGTTTTACGGGGATTATCCCTTTTACTGGGCGAAGGTGGACACGGCCCCAGGGATCTGTTAAGAGGAAGCCCAGGTCGGAAAAACTCCAGCCCCTGGTGATTGGCGGAAGATCACCTAGGCGAGCGGGTTTTTTCCTATTTACCCAAAAAAAATTGTGTACCAGTTAAGTTTTAAATTTTTTTCGCTGTTTTGGTTCTGGTAGTGCGTTTGTGGTTTCTGGATCATCTTTAATTTTGTTGATGGTTTTTCCCTTTTAAAAAGTCTAGGCCTTTTGGAAATGTATCTAAATTCTTGCGGGGTTTTGTGGCAAATTTATTTTCCACTCCACTAGTGGGGCACAACCCAAACATTATACTCCTGAGTGGAGAGGGTGATCAGATCCATAATATTGAAAAGTGTATTCAAAAACCTTTTTCATGGGGGGGCTCCCCGTTGATGGGGGTTTTTTGGGGGCTGGCCCTGGCTTTAAAAAAAACCCTTAAAAGCCTTTGTTTGACTGGAATTCGGGGGGAATTTTTGGGGGTTTTTGGGGGGGGAAAACCCCGGGTGGGGGGTTGACAGAGGGCTCCTTCCAAAACTGGGCAATACTGATGGGGAAGGTTGATGATCTATTAAAAGGGCTTCGGGTGCCAGCCGCATTCCAGGAGGTTCCGGCCCCTATATTCCCCAAAAAGGAAAAACCTGTTGCCCTCTGCTATTTACCTGATTTCCCCCTTTAGTTTTAAGTCCCACAAAAATATGAGCCCTGCAAATTTTGCCCTATTTTGAAGGTCTTTGCCCCCACTCAGTTCGGCTATTTGTTTTAAAAAAATTTTAATGATTCCATTTTCTTGGGCTTTCCTGGGGTTTTGGGCCCACAAAAAAAGCTAAATTTTTTATAATTCCCTGGTGGAAATCATTGCCTTGATGTTGGCCCAAATGTGGCATCGGTGAATCTGCGTGGGCTAGGTTCCCAGAACTCTTTCCTCCTGGGAATTTATGCCCTTTACCTATATTTAAAACACCCATGGCCCCATATCTAAATGGATTTTATGACGGGCCTCCCCTCCTTTGGAGGGCAAAAACAGTTTTTTTGGGTTGGTAGTGGATCTTTTCAGCAAAATGTGCCTTTTTGGGTTCCTTTAAAGGGGGTTACCGTCGTCCCAAAAACTTGTGATTTCTTTTTTAAACACATTGTAAAGCTTCATAGGTTGCTGGGGAAAAATATTTTTCGGACAGGGGGTTCAGTTTGTTTTTCGATTTTTTGGGGAGCCTTTGCAAGGGTCTGGTTATCACCCTGTCCTTTTCTTCTGCCTTCCACCCAGAGACTAATGGGAGACAAGAGGGTTAAAAAACAAAAAGGTAAAAACAAAAACTCGTTTTTATGTTTTTGATCAGAGGTAAAACTGGGTAAAATACTTACCCTTGGTTGAATTTGCTTTTAAAAATCGGGTAGTTTGCTCATCCCTTTTACTGCAATTATGGTTTTACCCTAGGCATGCGTATTTTAGTTTTACGGATGAAACCCCAGAGAGGTTTGGTTTTTTCATTAAAGGGTCTGTGCACAGTCTGGGCCCCAAATTCAGAAAAACTTGGTTTTATTTTCCCGAAAAAAACCCGTTTAAAAATTCTGATAGGGCGTTTTATTCTTTGTGGTTTTCGGTTGGGGGATAAAGTTTGGTTACCCCCCGGGAAAACTGCGATTGGGAAAAATTTTCTCTGGTAAACTCGCGCCCCGATTTGTTTTGGGCCAATTTTGGGGGTTCAGGAGGCTGGTTTAACTCGGTGGATTTTCGCCCGAAAAAAACCCTCTTCTCTCTGTATCATAAAGTGTTCCATCGTTCAAATTCTTAAAAAGGGGGATTAAGGGTGTGACTTGCCCCTTTGACCTCCTTCCCCCCAGTTTGCAAAAGGGGTGGGAGTTAGAATTTTGAAATGGGCCCCTATTTTTGGGTTTTCCCCTAAAAAGGGGCCCAAAAGGGCACTGCAGTACCCGGTCCATTGGGGGAAAAAGGGGTGGGGCCTGAGGAGAGATCATGGGGTTCCGGCGAAATCCATCCATGGGTGATCGCTGGGGGAGGGAATTCCATGAGTTCACCCCGGAAAAAAACCCAGAACCCGGGAAGGTCCCTTTGGGTCCTCCTAAAAGGGGGGGGGGTGCTGTCGGGCTTTGGCTGGGTCGGCTGCATGGAAACAACAGGTGCCCGCGTGATTTTTCAACCCCCACCCCCATTTCACCTTTTTTTTTCCCCCTTGCAGCCCCTGTGGTGACAGACGCTCACCCACTCTGGACGGGGGGGCGTGTCGCACAGCCAATGGGGAGGCCCGGAAAGGCCGCCCAATCACTACGGGGGCGTTGTCCGGGAAAACACTTTTTAAAACCCCCTGCTATCTGAGTGCTGCCCTGGACATTTCCGGGCTGCCTTGCTTTCCTGTGATTTGTATTGTGCTGTTTACGTGCGTCCCAGACCCGGCTTGTTTACTTTCCCTCGCTTGTCTTCTGATTTTGTAGCCCTCCGCTGGCTTTGACTCCGGCTTTTTTATTTATCCCTCGGGTTCGTTTGTGGCTTTGGCGTTCCCCGTTTTTTTTTTGACCGGGGGACTGTTGATTATTTCCTCCTGAGGGCCCCCCGCATTTAAGCGTGCGGGGACTGTCGCCCAGTTGCCATCTCCCCTAGGGCAGAGTAAAGTGGGCGGGGGACATGGGCTGGGTTCCGTCAGGGCTCACTGTACTCCCTTGAGGAACACACACAAGAGAATTCATACAGTCCTGCAAGGCTTGGGTAAAAGGGTTGGGTGAGTTCGTCCCCCTTTGAAGATAGGGGGCTGAGTTCCACGATAAGAAAAAGAAAAAGGGTTTTGACAGTTTGTGAGGGGGACACTAAAGAAGACATTCAGAAAACCATAGACTTAAAGTAGGAGCTAAAGAAGGTAGGCGAGAAGAACAGAGCTTGGGGGGGCCCAAAGGGGTTTCTCATAACCCCCCCCCCATGACAGCAATGACTGCCCTAGCCCTGAACAAACGGATTTTGGAAAAAACCAGGGAAACTTTTCTTGTAAAACGGGGAACCGGTTTTTTTTGAGGAAATGCAGGGGATGAGTACCCCATTATCCAGGAATTTTTTGTTTTTGTGACTCAGGATTGTTCTTGATCATCATTCAGGAGGTACTTGTATCAAAAGTTCAGGAGGCGTTGCTTGATGTGGATACAACATGTGAAGCGCAGGAACAGCTTGTGAGCTTCAGGGAAATTGGAGTATTTTAGTCCAAATACATCCAAAGGAATTTATCTGTAGTAATTCATCTTTGCAAGATCAGCATAAAACGGATTAGTTGGGTAAGTGGAGGATAAGTATCTAGACAGGAATCTATGATGCCCCATTGTGATAGGCCAAAAGTAACCCAGCTGATGCGGCAACATGGTATAGATCTTTCCAAGAGGCAGAATATTTTTTTATCTGTGATGCCACGGTAAAATCCATAGGGTTTTTCTCAGGGTCTGGCTTTTGGGGTCAGTAGATTACTGTTTTTTGGGTTTTTTAAAAGGGGCACGTAGATTGGTTGTCCTGGGTATTCTTGAGCGTTATTACGCAAAGTTAAATTGGGCAGGTTTTTATGTTGATAAAGATTTTTTTGATCCGCGATAATTTTAGATTAAAATCTCCATAATCTTTTAAAATTTGGGCCCCCTTTTTTTGGCGCTTCCGTTTTTTGGCAGCAGAAAAAAGTTAGGAATAGAGCGGGTGAGTGGGGGGTTTTTTGCACGTCAGACCTAAATTGTAGGGTTTGTGATTGGCGGGAAAAAAACACATGACCTTTTTTCATAGAACACCCCTTCCTTCGCATCAGTGTGTCCCTGTGTTCAAAGGCAGTCGTGTGCTCGGCCTTCAAAAAAAATAAGGAAACTGTTCTCTTTGTTCACGAGAAACTTTGTTTTAGCGTGAACATTAGAACTTGGTAGATTAAAATTTTTCAGTTTTTATTACTTAGGCTGAAAATTTTAAAAAGGAGCATCTAGCACTGTACAGTCTGGGGGGGGTAGGGGGGGTGCGGGCAAACAGAGACAGACGGGGGGCAGGCAGGCAGGCTTTTGAAAGGGAGTGGGTATTGGCAGCCCCGATTTTGCTTTTCCTGATTGAAATGGGTTTTTATTAACCAGTTTTTTGGGGAAATTTAGCTTGTTTTTTTGCAGCGTATTATATTAGGAAAAAATCTTTTTTAGAATGCAGGTGTATTTGAAGGTGCAAAAAACACTTTTTTATCTGTAATGATTGAAATTTGGTTTTTTTTTTCACTTTGGCGAGCTCAGTTTTGTTCAAAGACCCCCTATGTTCTTTAAAAGGAACAGAAATTTTATAGTCACCGCAGGTGTATTCTAGGTGCAAAAACCCTTTTATTATCCGTACACAATTTAAATTTGGGTTTTGTTCCTTTGGCGCAGGCCCTTTTTGTTTTAAAAAACCCATTTGTTGGTTTTACCATACAGAAATTTGTTAATTGTAGGGGTATTTCTGGTGCAAAAAAACCACCTGTTAAACAGTACACAATTTTAATTGTCACTCAAGGGAGGGGCAGTGAGCCCTAAGGAACCCCGCCCCCTGTCCCTGCCCACTTGACGTGTGCCTAGGGAGCGACGGCAACTGGGCGACAGTCCTGCGTGCTAAAGTGATGGGGCCGTCAAGGGAAAAAAAGTCAGACGTCCGGGTAAATATCAAATAGGAAAGCAAAAACCCCAAATCAGAACAGAGGGATAAAAGTAAACAACCGAGGTCAAGACCAAATGGAAACGAAACCAAATCGGGGACAAGCCGGGGCAGGGGAAAAGTCGAGGTCAGGTACACGATAAGCAAAAACCCCAATAACTAACAGGAAAACAAGTACCCGGAAAAATCCAGGCGCACAGTCGCTTTCAGGGAGTTTAAATGGGGTTCCCGGGTACCGCCCCTGCAGTGATTGGAGCGGGCCTCCGGGTCCCCCCATAGGCTGGGGCACTCGCCCCTCAGTCAGGAGTGGGTGGGCCCCTGTCACTCACAAGCTGTCGCAGCAAGTGTATCAGGGGGGACGACATAGCTGTTGCGCCTGTCTGCATTTGGCCAGCTTAGCCCCGAATTAAATTTTTTTTTTTTCACTTTAGCGAGCCCCCGCTTTGTTCAAAGACCCCTCTTGTACTTATATTACCCCACAGAAATTTGAGTAATTGCAGGGGTATTTTTAAGGTGCAAAACCCCCTTTTATTATCCGTTTTCTGTCAAACGGTGTTTTTTACTTTGGTGCGGTCCAGTTTTTTTTCAAGTTTCCTTGTACTTAAAATTTTAATAAGAAATGTTTTAGTTATGTTGGTGTATTTCATTGGTGCAAAAAAAACCCTTTTTTTCCCTAAATTTTAAAGGTATTGCCGTGGGGCGGCCTAGTTTTTTTAAAAAAAACTTTTACGACAATTCTAGCAAAATGTTTCCTTGTCATTGCTGCAAAAACGAATTTTTTCATCCCTGTAATTCTGAATTTTTATTTGGGTTGTTGAATCTCAGTTTGGCGGAAAAAGCGCACTTGTATGATATTTTTGAAAAAAACAATTTCCCAGTCCCATGGGAGTTGTAAATCCCTGGGACGAAGGAAAAACCTGTTGTTTTGTCTTACGGTTCTTCCACCAACCGCATTTCAAGTATTCGCTAGAAAATTTAGTTTCAAACCTAGTTGGCTGTAGGAAATTAGGGGGATTTAAGAATAGCTGTGATTTGCCATCTTTTAATAAGAGACTTTCAAAAACTCTTCCATGCCTTCTAAAATTTTTATCTTTCTGAACATGGAGCGAAATGCAGGTGGTAAGAGAGCAAAGAGGGGGGTAGGACATGAATGTAGAGGTACGAGAGAAGGTGCTCCTTCCAGTGCTGGCGACAACACGCATGCAAACGGAAGTCGGTTGCAGGATCATTAGGCTGTCACGCTGATCAGGGCCCTGTGAATCAGAACAACAGCGTCCCCCAATCTGTTCTTCAGTGTTAATGCAACCTGCATCCAGCAGTCTTACCTCCTCGTCCTCCCAGTCACAGCCACAAATGTCGTCATCATCATTGTCATGTGGGTTTTGGGATCATGCTGTGGTCCAGGACAAGCATAGTCAATGTCCAGTTCAACTAAAAGGGTGGTTGAAAGACTCCTTTTTCCGGCACTTTTTAAATTGGGGGCGAGGTTTGGGGCCTATGCTTGGCTCAGGACATGTAGCTATGCCCAGTTAAATAAAATGGTGGTTCAAAGACTCCTTTTCGGATTTTTTAAATTGTGGGTCAGCAGGTTTAACAAGGTAAAGTAAAGAACCAGTCACCCATCTGTAGCTAAAGCCCGGGTCCTGGGGCAGGCAGGCGGAGCCCTCCCCAAGCAAGACGCAAAAAAAACAAAGATTTCCCGCTGACCCAAGACCCTAGAGTATGGCGTAAAACTTAAAATTTTTATTTTCTTTAATAAAAAATCGTAATGGAGAAATACTTCAAAAAAAACGCTAATAGCCCCATGGTTACGCTGTAACGACGCGTTTCGGAAATTTTTCCCTTTAAATCGGGGTCACGTGGTTGCGGAAAAGGGGCTTTTATATCTGTCCCAGGGAGGGAAATCACATGTGAAAGGGGGAAAACACCCCTGTGACGCGGTCCCCCCAGAGAACAAACCCGCTTTTAAAAGGAAAATGTTTTATTTAAAAACATTGTCTAACACAAAAAACAAAAAAAAAAAAAAAAAAAAAAAAAACATTGATTTTTTTAAAAAAACCAGGGTCCCAAGTTATGGTAGTAAAGGGGCTGCAAAAGATTCTTAAAATGGAAAATTTAAAATCTTGCTATATTCAAGCCTGCGGGGGATTCTAGTACTAGCTTGAAGACCCACATCGTTCCCTCCCAGGAGTTTACGATGTAAATCGCCATCTTGGTGGTTTTTTATTTTTTCCACAGACAAAAACAAAAGAACCCAAATTTGCCACCATTATCTCCTGAAAATTTTTTGATACACTTGAACATTTAAAGGGTACTTCTTAGAGAGTCTGAAAATTTGTTTCTAATCCTGACTTTGGGGGGGCCTGTGTAAACCACTAGAAGTCTGCAAGATTAAAGCAATAAGATAGATCACAAATTTTGTTACAATTAATGAATTGTTAATGTCATATACTTTTTTTTACAAAAGATTCCAAAAAGTTTTTTTTTTGGAAAAAATACTTGCAGGCTGTGCATTGGGTGTACTTTTGCAGAGGAAGGGTTCAAAGGGGTTTTTGGCTTTGGCACACCCCAAAGCACACCTGCAAAATGTTTCCAAAAAAAAACTTTTGAATCTTTGTAACTAAAAAAGTATTGCATTAAGCAATTTATTAATTGTAACAGTAAAAATTTGTGATCTTTCTTATTGTTTTAATCTTGCAGACTTCGTCGTGGTTTACACAGGCCCCCTGAAAGTCAATTAAAGACATCTCTCAACTCTCAAAAATGACCCCTTAAATGTTCAAATGACAAAAAAATTTCAGGGGAACTGGTGGCAATCTGGTTCTTTTTTTTTTGTGCTGTGGAAAAATAAAAAAAGCACCCAAAAGGGGCGATTTACATCTTAAAACTCCCGGCTAGGGAATCGATGTGGACTTCGCTAGGACTAGAATCCCTGCGGCTTTAATATATGCAAAATTTAATTTACCATTATTAAAATTCTTTTGCAGCCTCTTTTCAACAGTAACTTGGCACCTGGTTTTGTTTTAAAAAAAACACATGTTTTTGTTTTTTTTTTTTTTTGGTTTTTTTTTTTGTGTTAACAATGTGTTTTAAAAAAACATTTTCCTTTTAACGGGGTTTTTTCTCTGGAGGGTCAGGTCACAGAGGGTGTTTCCCTCTTTCATCATGTGATTTCCTCCCTGAGCACAGATATAATAGCCTTTCATCAGCTAAACACTTAGTGACCACGAAAAAGGGAATAATTTCCGAAACGCGTCGGTTACAGCGATAACCATGGTGCTTTTTATGCGTTTATTCTTGAAGTATTTCTCCATGTATCGATTTTACATTAAAAGAAAATAAAAATTGGAAGTTTTACCGCCATACGTCTAGGCGTCTTGGATGCAGCTGGCTACTCTTTGTTTTGTTTGTGTCATGCAGGTTTGGGGCTCATGCTGCGATCCAGGACAGATATAGTCAATGTCCAGTTCAACTAAAATGGTGGTTAAAAGACTCCTTTTTTCCGGCACTTTTTTAATCTGTGGGTCAGATAGGTTTAAGGGTCATGCTGCATTCCAGAACAGGGATAGTCAATCTCCAGTTCAAGTAAAATGATGGTTCAAATAATTCTGCCTTCTTGCACTTTTTAATTTGTGGGTCATGCAGGTTTAGTGACAGGGATAGTGAATGGTCTGTGATTTTTTTTCTGTGGCTTTAACCTAAGTGTGTTGCCTAAGATGTAGCACGTATCCATTTGACTGTTGTGGATGTTAATTCCAGCTTCTCCACCCTTTTGTTAGGGTGTAAGAATGAAGGTGTGGCTCTCCATGTTTTTAAAATGGTCATCGCGATAATCTATTATCGCTACGAACCCTTTGATATTTGCCGATATTGACTATCGACCCGATGACGATAGTCAACGTAATTGCTCATCACTAATCCTGGAGTATTGTGCCTGGCGCCGATGGATGAGAAGGTACAACCGGCAGAGAAAAATAATCCAGTGGCTGAGGAGGTGTGGTGGTGGTGGTGGTGATGCCGAAGCTTGGGGTAAGTCCATGAATGAGTCTGGTTGTGGTGGTGGAGGGAATGTGCTTGTAGTTTGCAACGGAACTGAGGCTATACTTCTGAGCAAGGGGGAAGTTGTCCTTGGAGAGTTAGTGGTTTGAGTAAGGGAGAGCCATGTAGTCTTCAGACATTTGGCCATAGCGTCTGTTAGTAACACTATCCATATTTCACCCCACTGTAGGAATTGGCTTGTGCTTAAGTAATGCGGTGAGTATGGCCTGTAACATGCCATTGGTGGGAACGCAAAGATGCCAGAAGAAAGGAGGGGTATGGACAGCGCTTGGGCCACTTCAGCAGCTGAATACAATTGTCATGGGATACGTTATTATGTACGGGTCCAACAGCATGGATTATGTAATCACAGTTTAATCTGCCTGCTCGAGTGATGAGTACAGTGGACACAGGAAAAGGCACACCACCAGAACGTGAACTGAAGTCATCACAGGCTTGCTGTATCTCTCTACCACCGTATTGAACAATTTGTCCACCATATAGCCCGGGGATGGCCATTTGCAGGATTGACAACTGCCGTAGTATCCTGAAATACAATGTCCCCCACAATGAAGGTAAGAGTGGTGTTGTTAAGGTAGGGTTTCCCTTTTTAATCCATTCCTGTTCCAGTTGCTATCTCTGTTCCAATTTGTGGTATAATTTGCTGTAAACAACTGGAGCCCCAGGAAGTACCCTCAAACAAA